>VXBS01004211.1:949450-1006096 GCA_013400255.1 Sitta europaea
GCAGCGGGTCAGGCACAGCAAGGCGTGCAGCGGCCGCGGGCTCCGCCAGCTGCTCCCGTCCTGCTGCTCCCGGGCGCTGCCCCGGCCGGGAAAGGCCAGGANCTGTGTCCGCCCAGCCGCCCCCCGGGCAGCGTGCGGGGCTCGGCCGGCCCCGCCGGGACGCGATGGACGGGCAGGGATGCTGCGCTGGCCAGACCCGGGGCTTTATCAGCTGCGAGATGCGCGGAAAAGTTGTTCGTACGGGCGGTAGAGCACACGCAGCGTATCGAAGTGTTTTCCCTCTGGGGAGCATCACTTTTTCCTTTTTATTCCTTTTTTTTTTTTTTAAGCACCCGAGGTGTAAGTATGGATTAGAGTAATTATCTACTTCTTTTTTTTTTTTTTCCGCCCTCGCTAACTAAGTTACAGACTAGACCTCATTGCACGACCAGGTTTATTTGCACAGCTAATACCTTTGGAATGGATCAAAATAATAATTTTGGCACGGACCGTAGGAGGTGTGTAGACTGCTGTAAGGGAAAATAGGCAGTTAATGGGATTTTGAGAAATGCCTTCGCTCATTTATTCTGTTTGTTTGTTTCTTGAAAAGTAACTGCTAAGCGCTTCCGAAATTTGTTATAATTGTGCATGTTTACCTTGTTGCTTAGAACAAAGGTCCTTTGAGCCATGTTTCCACTTTACATGGGACTGCTTTACTTACACAGGTTCAGGAATCAGTTCGGGTAAGTCAGTGGTTGCTCTTTTTGCTGTTTTTATTGAAACAGGGAACTCTTGAAATTATTTGGTGCCACTGCTTGTGATTCCCCCGCTTTGAGCAGCCCTGAGAAGCATTTCGCTGGCTTGTGGAAGCTGTGGGGTGGCAGGAAATGCTGCTGCAGGACATGGGCCTGAGAGTTGGCCATAAACAGAAATCATCAAGCGTGATTCCTGACAGAAAATGCGATGGCAAACAGAGTACCCTCTGTACATGGGAGGGAAATAAGTAATGATTTATTTCTTAAAAGGCAGATCAATCTGGTGAAATTATTTTAATACCGTAGTACATCTTCCTCTGCTAGAAATCCCTCTACACTCTTTCTCAAAAAAAAAAAAAATTATCTCCTGACTTGGTACACTTAACAAAGATTCTGTGCCATCATATTGGTTCTAAAAAGTTTCTGAAAAAGGAAAATATGTAGTTCCTTTGTGATTATACTTACATTTTCATGTATTGACATGTTAGTGATATCAATTGGACCACAATCAAGTATACTTGTAAACTCTTTTAAGGCTGAGAAATACCTTGCTTTTATGCTTTTTAAATTTTTTTTTAAATTCCCTTGAATTCAGCTATAAATAAATGCATTCCAGAAACAATTCACTGGTGTAATCTTCATTAAAACACCTTTGGGTATATTTGTAGCAGTGGAGACTAGGAAGTGCCTAAGGAAGAGCACAGGGATAGGACATCACATGATCCCTAAATACCATGGATGCAACCATTTGTGGCTTCAGCACTTTCTGAATCAGAAGTGGTGTCTTATTCTCAACAGTTCTTAGTAGGTTTTTAATTCACAATTTTGCCCAGTTTTTTGTTTTATTTTGGTTTTTTTTATGTCCACATAGCTTTTTAGTTTCTGTAGAGTAATACAAGAAAATGTTCTTACTCAACTCTACTTGGCTATGCAAGTGTGAAATATGGTTGTTTTTTTTAAGTTTCCAATCTGTCTGAATTGATATTCTTCTCATTTTGACAGAAACAATGAACAGTTGTTATCTAGTCACTTTGTCTCTTCAAGTCATGATTTTTTATATCTTTCCTCAGTCTTGCATTTACTTTCTTAGCTGAAGAGTTTGGGCCATTTTTTAAAATATTCTTTTCACGTTATTGAGTTTTTTTTCTTTTTTTGAGCACCCCTATGTTCTTTTGGAGCAGAGAAGACCAGGAGTTACACCCAGTATTCAGGTCCAAAGAATGGTTCCTTTCCTTGTAATTTCTGTCTCTCATTTGTTTTGCTTTGCTAGGGAAGTGAGAAGGCAGATAAACAAAGCACTGTTGAGAGTGGCTCTGTTGAAAATTGAACACTGTTTTCACAGTATTAAGTATATAGATCCCAGGCCCTGTGTTCTGATGGTTAACATCTCCATCCACTAAATAATTTTATAGGTAAGATTAGGATTTTTTTTCTGTGTTTACATTACAGTTATCTACAGTAAACTTCACCTGCCTATGAACTCAGCATTGTGAGGCTGTAAGCACATTCCCTCAGCCAGCCCTATCTTTACTCTCAGTAACTTTGTATTAACAGTATACTTTACCACCTTCCCATCTTTTTTCACATCATTTATCATTAATTAGCTTTCATTTCAGTGGTATATATGCTGAAGAAATGTATACATTCCAAAATGTAATGAGAGTATAGCTGGTCTTTAGTAATGTCTCTGTTGCCTAACAAGACTCTTCCTACCACATTAAAGGACCCTGTCTCGAGGAATTTCCAATCTAATACTGAAGAGTTTCAATATAAAAAACCCTTGGTTTGTGTATTTTATTGTCTATTATACATTAGAAGAGCATTAACTAAATTGCTCCTTGTAACAGAATAATTTTTACAAGAAAGAAATAACACGTCATTATCTATTTCTTAAACAAATACAGAAAAACATATAATAATTTAATTTAATAATTTTATTAAAATTGGAGTGAAGACATTTATGTCAGGGGAATGTCATATTTTTTGTCATCCTCTAGTTGCACTACCAAAACAAGATGGGTGGCTTAGTGATTTGAGTCAGGTTGGCTGTCTCGACTATCTAACAATAATAAATACTAATAGAATTAAATATTCATTTTAAATGGTGACAAATAAGATTTTCCAAGTTCAGTCTGTTTCATCAGTGACCTCCCTGTCTTTATTTCTTGTTCCTGCTTTTCTTATTTTCTCCCTTCTCTCCTGAGAGGAGGGAATGAGCCGATGTCTGGGTGGCAGTTTGGCTGCCAGCAAGGGCCAAGCCAACATCAGCTCCTAAGGGGTTTGTACATCTGCAGAGCTGAAGGCTGACAGAGAGCTGTGGAGGTTTGTAGGCAACCACACATGATGGAACAAGCTCCTGAAGGAGATGGCAAAATGCAGTTATTGGAGGAATTAAAAATATTCTGGTGCAAGAGGCTTCTTGTGCAAGTGTATTCACTAAGTGTGGGAACCCAGGACTCCTCTCTGACAGTCCTGGATGATCTGAGCTCCAGCCAAGGGGTTTGAAAGCCCTGCTAGGGGGGTGGAGACCCTGGCATGCAGCCAAGGACTCCTGCATGGTGTCTTGCAATTGGGTGTTGTTCATCTGCCGTGTCTAAGGGTGGCAAAGAGAGATTCAGTTGCATTCCACATCGAGCAGAGCAGTCGCTTCCGAAGTTACCACACTGTGATCTTCATCACGTGGCTGCAAAGATCAAGCTACTAAAAATGACATCATCTGTGTGATTTAAAAAAAAATTAACAGGCCCATGGAAAAGAAAACTGGAAAATAACAACGAAAAGAAAGTTTTTTCTTTTGTGACGAGCTGTCTTTAATGGTGGTCGTGCTTGTCAGTTTAAAAAGCATTGTCAATGCTTTTTAAAAACACTGGAAAGATGGAGTTGCTGTGGAATGCCATTGTTAGATCAGATTTCCCACTTCTAGTGAAGGAAAATATCAATGAGATGATCTTTGACAAACTATGGGTGAATAGCAGAAATGTTGTATCAAGTTAATTAAACACTAACTCTGTTTAGAAACTACAAGGACAAAAACCTTTCCTGCACCCATATTTTTATTTTTATGAGAAGAAGCAGCAGCATGTTGGCTTTGGTACTATATCCAGATGCTTCCACCATTTTATTTTTTAAATCTAAGGGATCACCCTCCTCATCTGAACAAACTGGCACTCTCTGGAAATGGACCAACATGTGCAACCCCAGATAAGCCTGTAATATGTGCACCTCTACAGCTGAAATATATTTCAATCATATCATACCCAGGCTCTCACTTGGAGGGTGAAAACATCAACAATGATTTTTTAATGTTTTACAAACAGAATCTATTGATGCTGATGTGATTTCAGCAGTTACACATTGTATAATCTGCATGTTCCTTCAAATAAAATTAATTGTCTAACACTTCATATTGGATTTATTGAAAATTTTCATGGAATTGTGTAACTTTCTAAAACAATATTTTTATGCTATATATAAAGTACAAACTAAAAAATGCTGAGAAGTTCAGAGCTTACACATTTAAATAAATTCTAATGTCTTTGGCAATTGTTTTTTCCAAGGCACCATGAATTTGGATGTTCACATCCTAACAAAAATAAAGATAATGTGTTATCACATTCAACAAATAGCTGTTAGAGTTCTGTCTTTAACCTACTTGAGAATTATATACAGTACTAATTGTTTTACATGAGCTAATTTAGAGAATGGTGGTATAGTTTGAGGGGGTTTAATAATAAAATGTAGGAATTCATCAAATATTACCAGATTTCACTTTTTCACCCAATTATTCAAGTACAATTTGTCATCCTATATTGTAAGTGAAAGAGGTGGTTAATAATAAAACATTTCTTCATATGTAGCATTTCTATAAAAAGTTTATTTTATGTTGAATCGTGTTTTATTATAAAATCTGCACCTTCAGTGAAATAGCATTAAACTTAAGAATACATTCTAATATTTCAATGTCAATTCAGTCCTTAACTTGCTAATTGAAATTTCTGTCTTGAATTGAAATGGAGGCATTTTATGGACTCTGCTTATTAATAGAGTTAAAGATTAAATCTAACTAGGGAGCTGGTCTGATTCTTCAGAGAAGTCTGACTTAATGCCTGAGCATCAGATGCATAAATATATTCCAGAAAGGATCAAAATCAGCATGAATCAGGTCATTTACTGGGAGGGAGAGGGGAGAAAAAAATGAGCTGAATCTTTCAGTGAGCTTCCCTCACTTCCAGGTCTTTCAGATACCCATTTTATTGACCTTAAATCAGTAAGACAGGTCCTTGTTAATTAACATTCATTTAAATTCTGTTAAATTGCTAAAATTGCATTATATTGTCAGCAGGCATAAAACAACTCAGTAAGGAAATTTGCTGAATTATACCTCTTCTGGGTCTGGCCTGTTTCAGCACATGCCTGAGTATAATCTCAACTGTTTTGCTTGGCTGTATTATTCCATTCAGTTTTGTGCATAAAAATCTTACAGGCCTTAATGTATTTAGAAATTCATCAGACTTTAATGGTTTCTTATGGTAAGTACTGGAAAAGCTTGGATCTTGAAGAAAATAAACAGAGTCACTAATTGTTTTGTTCATCATTCAATAAAACTGGAACCTTCAGCTTGAAGTATCAGGCTCTAGATATCTGACAAATAGTGGAAATATGTACAGTATCTTACCTCTTGAATAAAAAAATCTGGACTCTTAAGCCTTCTGGTCTTTTCTATTGTTTGGAGATTATTTTTTTTTTTAGCATTCGAAGCAACAAAGGACTAACAAGACAGTCTGTGTAAGCAAATCTCCAGAACAAAACATGTTCCAAAGAAGGAGAAATGTAAAAGAATCCTGTGATTCTGACTTGGTAATTATATCTGCTAGAGATTCCACATGAGATTAAAAAACAGGCAAAATTATGCAATTAAGCTAATTAGCTCATTAATGTGGAAGTATTTTGTCATTCTAATCACAGAAGGAATTCATCTGAGTAAAAAAGCAGACAGGAATAAATTGTGGAAGGAGACAGAAATTGTCTGGGTTTAAAATTATAATTTTATGTCGTTTATGTCTGTTCTCTAAAACCTAAGCACAACACCTGCATTTCTTAGGTTAATTTTATTTTTATTACTTGTTAAGAGCAAGTTGCTCATCACACATGACCTGAGCCTCCTATGTTCAGGAAGCCATCACATGCAGTGAAAGCATTCCAGAGTCAAGCAACTTGGCTCAAAAATCTCTCTAATTCAAGTCTACTTTCGTAGCTAAAAGTCACTTTTGTTCCTCATATAATACAATAGGATTGCTTAGCATTTGTAACCAATATTGTGTAAAATTGCAGTAATTTTTCAGCCTGCTCTTAGCACCTTAGCTAAAAGTCCTGTTGGCCATTCATTCATGGAGTTGTACCAGGGGATATCTGGAAAAGGTTCCTCCCCCACAGGTGGCTGGGCACTGGAGCAGCTCCCCAGGGCAGTGGTCACAGCACCAGCCTGGCAGAGCTCAGGGAGCTTTTGGACAATGCTGCCAGGCACAGGGTGTGACTCTGGGTGTCCTGTGCAGGGACAGCAGCTGCACCTTGATCCTGGGGGTCCCTTCCAGTTCTGTGAACCACAGGTTACTGAAAGCAGCACCCATTAAGACAGCTCAGAATTTACCACACAAGAAGCTGCACATCGAGTGAAGGGAAATGTTTTTGTAATTCTGATGGGGTTGCTGCCTTTGTTGCCTCTGTACAGCACAATGATAGTGTTTGTAAATAACCCTGATGTATTTAGTTGTCAAAGGCAAACAAATGGAGGTAAAGCAGTATCACAAGATCAAGTAACACATAAGTGACTGGATCATTTAGCTCAGCTATTTTTGTACTCAAAACTAGTGCTTACCATCCTATTGCATGATGTTACAGAAGAGGAGAAAGAGTTGGATGAGGAAATGTGTTTAAACATGTCCAAGATGTGAATTTTTGTCAGTTGGTAGTTTTAACGAGTAGGATCTTTTAGAAAAGTATTAACAGTGTGTCTGAACTGACTGCATAAGTAAAAGTAAGGGTATATTATGGAAAATTTATAATTCTACGTCTACATAATGCAGGATATTAACTACTGTTGATTAAACTTTATGTGCTTATTTATAGCTAAAATGAGCCCAGCATGCTGATATACAAAGTAATGGTGTAGAAACAATCAGCCATGTGCACCTGCTGGATCTTGCAATGAAAGAACAACAATTGGCCTGCAATAGCAAAAGCAACACATTTAGAAGGGTTCTTCTGTTGCTTTGGAGTTTTTGTTTGAATTCAAAACAACCTTTGAGGAAAGGACCTTGAAAGGAAGCAAACTGGACCCAGCAATAGGTTTTTACCAGAGCTGATTAGGGAAACCCAGAAGTTGTCATTATGATATCTTTGCACTTATGCTCAATTAGTAGTAACGAGCTAGCAATGACTGCAGCTTAATATAACAAACTCAAAAGCTGTATGAGCCAAGAACTGTGTTTCAGTTTGCATCATTAACTGGGTTCCTATTTGTCATGCACTTGCAATATCATTTATGCACTTCCATGATGTTTCCTGTTGTGGTTGTTAAATTATGTGTGATCTAATGGCTCTCTACAGCTCCCTGAAAGGAGGGGGTAGCCAGGTGGGGCCTCTTCTCCCAGGCAACCAGTGACAGGTTGAGAGGACACAGTCCTAAACTGTGCCAGGGGAGGTTCAGGCTGGACCTGAACCTGGAAAAATTTCTGCACTGAAAAGGCTGTCAAACACTGCAAGGGGCTGTCCAGGGAGGTGGGGGCTCAGGGAATGATTGCACATGGCACTAAGTGCTGTGGTCTGGAGGACACAGTGATAAGTCAAAGGTTGCACTTCAAGGTCTCAGAGGTCCTTTCCAATCTAAACGGTTCTGTGACTATGTAAGACTTTATGAAAGCATGGAAAAAATTATCTCAAGGTTTTTTGTAACATGAAAATCTGTTGACTTCAAACCTGATGGAATTTTATTTACATTTGGAAAAAAGACTATATCAATTGCAAGTGACATGAAACACATATATCTTATTTCCTTATGACTACCAGCATAACAGTGACCATGAAATGAGTTACAGATGTTTTTATTTAGTCAACATTCAAGTATTTTTTCCAGAGCAATAGACATCACATAGTAAATATCACTGCTACAGTATTCACTAACACCCACCTACAACAAACTGCAGTGCTGTTTATTTGAGTATTTTTACTGCTACATTAATAATGTTATATTTACTACAATTAGAATGTTTATTAAACATTCTGAATGAATACTGTATTATGCCCATATATTGCTAGAGGAAAGCATAGTAAACAAACAATACAATTAGTAAATGAAGTGAACATGAACCTGTATTACCCTTTATTATTGTTTACTTACTGATTTGTAAAAGTTGCTGGTTTGTAATCTGTTTCTCAGTGACTGCTGTTAATTACAAGACTCTAAAATTCATAATAATTACTGCCTGGTACCAGTGTGTGCTTTGTGATTCCTGGCCACTTTGGAATTCAGTACTTAATTATTGTAGGGCTTATTGCAAAGTAGCAGTTTCCCAAATGTAGGTCTCCTGCATTTATAGATGTATACAATCTTTGGGATTTAAAATACTACACACTCCTTTCATAATTTGTTTGAATGAGATAAAGATTCTGTCCTGCCTTTATCATCTGCTCTGTTTCTGTTCACCCTGAGGGCCTCAGCAGTCCCAGTGCTCCAGGCCAGCTAATCCTACTGATGGCAGCAGGGGAGGGCACAAGCACCAGCCCCCTGCATGATGACACTGGGACAACAAACACAAACCTATTTCTGCTAACTGAGTTGAAATGTCCACTGAATCAAAATTATTCCTCATGTTGTACATTGCAGAATGCTGGCTCCCAACCTGGAAACTTTTTCTGTTTTCTTACGGCTAAGAGTTTTGGCTGCTGCTGGCATTTTTCATCTACTATTTTTGGGTTCTGCTCTGGGGTCTTGAGAGGTGCACTGACCTTGGCAATTGTTTCCTAATCTCAGATGATCATTCCCTTTATGTTGATAGCAAATATTCCTTGGCAACTTTCACTTTACATCAACTGAGATCATTAGCACTAGTGACTAGGAGCACTTGTTAGTTAGGTTTATGGGTTCTTCAGGACCAAATATCAAAATACCTTATTATCCCACCAACACAACTTGAGAATTGCTTCTGAGCATTCTGTTTCAATCAGATCAGGAAAGAGCAGTATTGCAAAGACAAAACCCCATACCTGGGATTCTGATTCTGAATGAGACCTTAGCAGAGTGTCAGCTCCATGACCATTGTCACAACTGGAGAAGCTTTCAGCCCTCCAACATCACACTGCCTGTTTTCCAGAGAGCCCTAAGTCAGGCCATTATTGCCTGTTATTACACAGTTTAAGGAAAGTTCTCCCTGTGACCAACACCTTCAGCTCCCTCAGTGCATCAGAAATACTTTCCAAGGCTACATCTCTAAAAACACAGGAGTTACTGGAGCTCCATAAAAGCCTGGACTCTTCAGCCTCATTTCAGTTCCACATTTGGAACCACCTTGTGTGCTTCTCAAACTATATCCACACGATCTTTGACCATCTGGTGACCTTTATCAGATTACTGCCTAAAAATTTTTGCCAGAAGTTTGACACTCCAATTATTGAGGGTCATATATCATCTAGAACAATCCTGTGAGCCTGACTTGACACAGCAGGGACAGCAGTCTGTGCTTTCACTGCCCCCTTACTTCTTAGGCAATTTTCTTGGCTTCCATGTTTCCAGGAAGAATAAAGTCATTATAAAGAAAGAGGTTCTTGAGCATCCTTTCCAAAGGAGCATTGCTGTCCTCAAAGGGGGGTGAGCTGGAACATCATACCAGAAGTGATAGGAAATTACTTACATCTCTACCAGTTGTTTAGTCAAACTTTGTCTTTTTTTGAAGTATAAACTTTTTCATGGATGAGTCTGAGGAACTTTTTTATTTCAGTGTTCTTCTAACAACACACTCTTCCAGGTCTTTGCAGCAGACTCTTGCTTCTTGGCTAGAAGTTCTGCCTGAGAGACTCGAGAAGGGAAGGAGGAGTGCTGTCCTCTCCAGAAGTAAATATATCAAGTATCAGACATGTTTGCTTGCAATCTGCCTGGGTTCTTGAATGAGCTGGGAAACAGATTAGGTCAGTCAGGCATCCCTGTCACATGCAGGACATCCATGCCAATGTTCTTGAGACTTTCCTACAAGGAATGTGGTTAACCAAGACCTACTCTCCCCATGGATGTGAATAGGAAATGCCAGTCTTTTTACTCCTGAGTGGCTTCCAGACTCTTTTGTAATCAATTGTTAAAGAAGACAAATGTCCCTTTTTTTTTAGTGCCCAGAGTGATTTTTTTTTTCAGAGAAATACCATAATTAATAGAAGAACAAGTAAAAGCCAAATCTATTTGGCCAAGTAGACAATTTTCCATGTAACACACAGAGAAGACTACCTTCTTTTCCTTGTCCTCCTTGCTTTATTTCCTGGATGGTGCTGGATCCGTCCATCAGCTCAACCTATTTAACTGCTCTTTTAGCACCACATTTCCAGGTTAGTACCCTCCTCGGTTTTGTTGCTACAATAGTAATTGTATCTTGAAGGGTTTGATAATACATTTTTCTACTTTACCTGCTAGTTTTCAAGTAGGCTTTGAATATCCTAGTTGTTTCTTCTGTTTCTCAACACTCTGGAGTGGTCAGAAATTTCCCCTTTAAATCCCAGTACTTGAGAATGTGCATCACAGATCCTCCATAACCCAGCCTAATCTCAGAAGGGTATGCATTAAGAAAGAAAAGATATGGAAAAACACATCTGAAGATAGATATATGTTAAAAAAGTTATCAACTATTTCTAGAAAAGACCTTATAACAGTGATAATGCTTATGCAGAAGTGCACACTAAGAAATGGCATTTCCTGAGCTGAGAAACATTCTCTGAAATTCACATTTGCTTCACACTGCAAAAGTGAGCGTATAATGAGTTCATCCCTGGCTAGAAACCAGAGAAAGTTGGTCAGCTTCTAACCAAGGCTCAAAAATCTGCTAAAGGAGAGTCCCTTTAAATCCCTCCTAAGAAAGAAGTACTACTGTTATTCTACTGGTATACTACAGTTGCACAATGCTGTGATATTAAAAACTTCGTAAAAATATAAATGTGCATAATGAAGTTGTTATGGTGTCAATTCCTGACATATTTTAAAATTTCTTTCCTTTGTGGTTAATCAGATTTAGGCCAAAACCCATAAAACCATTCACTAATGTGTTGCTGGAGGGTGATGTTCAGTATCTAGATTAATCCTTTAAACTCACTAGGCAGATGTTACGACCTGGAATTTGGAGATTTAATCATGTAACTGTCAACTTTCAATAAAAGCAGAAATAAAATACATTTTATATAATTTTCTAATTGGTTTTTAATTTGGCATTACCAGCTACATTCAAGATGTTCAAGATCTGAGTAAAACTGTGGCTGTAGTGAAGTAAGTCAGTCAAAAAAAAAATCGGTAATGCTCTAAAGAGTGTAAGCCAGAAACTGAACTTAATGTCCAGTTAAAATCCAGTTAAAATTAATGAATATATTCTGAAGAAATGGTTAATGAGTCTGATATACATCAGAAATATATTCTGATATCACTTTAGAAGAAAGCTACAATATGAAAGTGCAAGCTATATACATGGGTGAAGCTTGGTAATTATTGATAGGGAAGCAACACCAGGGAGTACTTCAAATTACATTGTATAAGTGATTTTCTGGATAAGATCCTAAACAAATTAACTTAATGTTTTGCTTTAGTGGTAAGAAGAGTATTTTTGTCTGAAACTAATCTAAATATCATCCTGAGTATTGTGTAAAGGTAATAGTAAGAATACAGAATTGGATAAAAGGAGTGTCCTGTTTGAGAGGAGATTGTTTTGTAAAATTCACCCGTGTGATTTTGTGCAATACAAAAAGAAATACAAATCCATTCATATTCACTGCTCACTGTGAAGCAAGAAGGTGTCCAGGGCTTTCTGGTAATTGTATTGCTGTAATGCATTTTGAATTGCATAACAAAAAATTGATAGCCTCTATCACTGGTCCCTTCAAAATCCTAAGGCATGTATTCAATTTCCAACCTGGAAAATATCTTCCTGTGTTTATTAAGTATTATAACAGAGTTGAAAGAGTCTATATAAATATATATATATATATATAAATGAAGGCATAGTCTTCTGATTTCACCGTCTAGTCTTTTTTTTTTTTTTTTTTANATTTCCATCCTCCAAGTATGAACCCTTTCTTTTGGTAACAACTTTTGTCTGAATAATCATTATTCCTATTCACTTAATGATGTGATAAACACAGCTTAAAAACATTTTCATGCCACGGAATCTGTTGTGAATGAGACATCTGTAGTCACAAATTTATTTGATACATACTTCTTAAAATCAAAACCAGACGTGCAGATGTGTGAGTCTGTAGTGATATGCTAATAACTAATGCAGAGGGGTTTAGATACTCACTACATTCAGGGCAGGGTTACATCAAGGTGGTCTGGAAGTAATTTAGAGTCCTTTTGGCCCATCACTGAATCCTTCCAGGGACCAGGCAGACAAGCCAAGGGTTGCGCCAAATAATCTGGGTTTAGAATTATTCTTACATCAATGGAATTTTTTCATAATTGAAGCATGTGTGATGCAGTGTCTGAGCTCTGTGATCTGTCAGAATTATCACAGACAACGGACACAGCAGTGCCAGAAGCTCTCTCCCATTTGTCAGGACAGGCTTAAATTTCTGCTTGCTTTGTTGTAACTTTAGGAATACAAGCAGTAAGGAGGACAGTGCCAAACAAAATTTGTTCTGTGAAAACTGGGATATGTATGACAGCAAAGCTGTTAAAATCCATGTAGCAAAATTAGGAGCTTGGCAAAAAGTAAAAAAACAAAAAACAACTGGCTGATGACAGCAGGGTTTTTAAGACGAAAGTCTACTCAAACATCTACTTTTCCTGCATATTAATTCTCTATTGTTGTCTTTCCTAATTAAAAACTGATTTCACAGTAAGAATAGGCTGAGTCACTTTTTAAAAAATGTGGTTTACAAATACCAGAATTGCCTTAACAGTAACTGACTATTACAAAGTTTAACTCTCCCACAGAACTTGCAAATGCCTGTAAAGAGAAGTGTCACATAAATCCTTAATGCTTTGCCATGGACAGTAAGTCATTCCTCAGGACTTTTCTCTCTCTCTCTTTTTTTTTTTTTTNCTGTTTTTGTTTTTTTTTTTTTTTTTTTTTTTTTTTTTTTTTTTTTTTTTTTTTTTTTTTTTTTTTTTTTTTTTGGTTTAATATTCTCTGGAAATTTTGTTTCTGTATGTAAATATCTTTCCATTTTTGAAGCAGAAGCTTTTTACACCAGTAGATGTGGCAAAAATATTGTGAACATTTTATTGTGTGATCTACATATAAGCACTCACTGTAAATTATTTATGGCATATAAATGCATAAGTAAGAAGGTAATACTTTGTCTAGTCATTAATTTAATATGACAACAATCTCAGTGGTAAGGAAATGGGATCCATTAGTGGTCTCATGGCTTTATTTCTGTGCCACACTGTTATTTCTTATCTGTGATGACTCTTTCATAGGGAGAAATTTTGAACCTGAGATAGTGTTTATTCGTGAATCTGTTCACCATTCTGTCTCAAAATGTTATATATCCACTGCTGAAGGTTTGATGAGGCTTTGGTTAAAATAGCTCCAACAATGTGAATCAACAGAGCAGTTAATATATTTGAAAGAGCTTATGCAGCTATATGCCCACTGAAATGGATATTTTATCCACATAACTACCACTTTTTTTCATTGAAATGAAAAGCTTAGCAGATTTTCTAGTAATTGCTACAATATCTTTCATAATGCTCCATAAATTATGATAAAATTCTTCAGTTGTATTTTGATGACTCAGACAATTCTATGTATGCTGTTTAAATCATAACTTTTAGGCTGGCAAGAAATTTACAGTTCAAAATACATTTCTCCTGTACAATCAAAGCATTTTATACAGAAACTCTTCCTCACTCAGGGTGAAGAAATAAATTTCAGGTCCAAGAAATAACTAGCAAATATATATTTTTTTTGTTCTATTCAAACAAGAACCTACAAATAAAAACAGTTTCCATGACCAGGATATGCTACAACAGCTCTGCTGTGTTGAATCTCGTGCCCTTGTTTGTTCCAGAACTGGGGAGAAAGAGCCAGACTCTTTCCATCAGTTCTGTTTCCACAGGGATTATTTGAGCCTGCTTTCAGCATTGCCTGGTCCCTCTGAGCCAGCTTGGATGATCAAGCAAGGTTAGTTGCCCTGTGGGCCTGTCCTGAAAAGGTCAACTGACATCAGTCCACAAAAGCTATGGATTGAAAAAAGTTAGGAGCAGACTTTAAAAAGCACTCAGTTAACATCTTTCCTGACAAAATACTCCAGTGACTTAAATTGGTCAGTTGTTTAAAAATAGTAAAAAATGCCTTTGGCAACATGAATGCAAGTTTGTCACCGACACTGAAATGTCTGCACCTCTACTAACGTGCCAGCAAAAGAATAAGAGAGAAATCTGGTCTCATTTATATAGAGAGGTTATGTTTTTCCTATTTACAAATATTAATACAAAATGATAGATTTTTTTCTTTGTAAGGACTTCTGAAATTGTCTTTAAATAATTCTAAAGACAAGTATGTACATTTATAGCAGCTGTCAAATTTTTATTTTTAGCCTTAAGCTACTTGATGAAAATGCCATCAAATACTACGTATGTCATACACCAAGGCTTCTAAGTAAGTAGTCTTGTCACCATATATCTATTAATGAAGCAAATCTCTTACCTGCATTAATCCAAATATGGGCTGTTCACACTGTCAAGGCAGTAAGATAGTTCTCAAAATAACTGAGTGGAAATGCTCAGTCCTGAACACATTATGACAGCACTGCTATTTGTGGGCAACCACTTGTCCATCTGACAGGAGTGGCTCTGGGATCTCTCTGGGATCTCTCCTTCCCCTCCTGCAAGGGGATGGAGGCGCTGTCTTCACTCAGTCTGTCTCTTACTCTGGCACAGCAGCTTTCTTCTCCTCTGCAGCCTGCTGTGCCTCAGCAGCACACCATGGGAGTGCTCCCAGAGCGTTACCACTGACCTCAGAGGAGCCAATCTTTTGCCAAAAACCCTCTTCTAACTACAGGAGCATGGCACAGAGGGGTTAATGCGGGCTGATGGTGAGTGGTATCCCAAAAGGGGACTTGCAGGAATGTTGTTTCCTCTCGTGAATCAGCAGAAGCAGAGGCATAATGGCCTTGCCTTTCAGTTGCTGTACATTAATCTCTGCAGAGCAATGCCTGTCATCGCTCAGATGTCAGATGCTGTTTATAACTCTGCTGGAAACACAGC
Source organism: Sitta europaea (assembly GCA_013400255.1). Lineage (NCBI taxonomy): Eukaryota > Metazoa > Chordata > Aves > Passeriformes > Sittidae > Sitta > Sitta europaea. The sequence continues at coordinate 964,640 of VXBS01004211.1, forward strand.
ATAGAATAAAACAGGCTCATTAGTTTCTCTTGAGACTGTATATGCATGTTTTAGGTTAGCTATGCTTTCACTGCTGCACTTAGCTCAAACGTTGTAGCAGCAGCATTGGTGGCTCAGAAAGTTGTTTAGTCTTGAATTTGGCCAGTTGCTTTCTTAATATGTGACCAAAAGACCACGATGTGTTCAGGTGCAGAGGTTTCCACAGCACAGGTGTGACAGGACTCAGAAGTACCCCCTTGGCTTGGCTTGAACCTGCTGCTTTTAATGACACCCCATACCAGAGCTGCAGGACATAGAGAAGCATTGAATCTTTTCAGCATCTCTGTGCCAGCTGTGATTTGGCAAGAGTTCAAAGCCTTTCCTCATTTATCTGTTATTTAGGCTGAGGACTTCTATTCCTTACTGTTATCCTTTATATGAAGCTATAATGTTATTTGAATCCTTCTTTCTGCTTTTCCCTGTGCCACATCATGTCAAGGTGGAAACAAGAGTCACAGCCAGTGTTCAACAGTGTCAGAGGCAGGATGGCTTTACACAGTGGAACAGCAATGCTTTATGTTTTGTCCTCCTTCCTAATCATTCCTTACATTTAATTTGGACATTGCTGAGCACTGAACTTGTTTTTATAGAGCTATCAATTGTGTATTCTTTGCTCTGAAGTCATCCTGGTTATCAGGTTGCCAACTGTGAAACTGAAAGGGAGGAAATACTATTTTCTCCTAACTTAGATTTTTTAATAAGTAGTTCATTTAAACGTGAGGATAGTTTTAGCATTATTGTTCAGTCCTGTACTCTTTTATACTGTGATGTCTCAATGTAATATATTGATTGCTGCTCGCCATTCACTTTTTTGCTCTGCAATTAAATTCGTAATATATGCAAAATGCTCCCTTTCTGGTGTGATGCTTTTGTTACCTGAAAAAGAGCTAGTCGATTTTGCCTTGTTGATTTTGCCTTTCTCGCCTGCTGAATCGACACATTACACCCTCAGTTCAAATACTTTGTCGAGGAATAACGCCAGCACATGGAGATGGGATCAGAAATGCCCCTCCAACGCCCTGGCTTTAGCCCTGCCTGTAGAGGTCTCTGAGCCTAAAGGGCGAGAAGGAGCATCCCGAGGGAAGTGGATGACTTCCTCCCAGGGTGAGCATCCCCGGGCAGTGATTGCTGCCTGCGGCATCCTCGGGCATGCAGCGCGGATCCCGGGCAGCAGCCCCGGCCGCGGACCGCAGCCCGTCTGCTCCGGAATTAAATTTTAATAGCCGGACATCTGCTCAGTTCGCCTCTGACTGTGTTTGCTCAATCCATCGAATAAAGCGGGACGGGTGACTCGGGAAAACAGTTCAGCTGTTATTTACTACACCTACACCAGCTCGTACAGCTCCTCAAAGCCCTTCATTCGTGCGGCTATTGCCAATATTCTCCACCGAGTTTTGCACGGCCGAAGTCGCGGTGCCGACATTACCCAAACACAGAACAGTGGGGAGGCTTGGCGGGGCTCAGCGCTCCGTCGGAAGCGGCGCTGCTTTGCCGAAGCGAGAGGAGATGTCCGGGTGCCGCTGTGGGAGTCCCTGCGGGCCGGGCAGGTACGGGCACGCTGGGACCCCCCTGAGCCCTGAAAGCTCAGCTCGCGTAATGAAACCTTATATATCCCGCTCCCACACAAAAACGGTGATGAGGGGAAGTCGTTTCCGAACCGAATAAACTTTTTTTATTCATCAGAAAGCTCATAAACAACGTGATTCAAACCGGCGGGGACGGAGCCGCCCGGCCCCGAGCGGCAGCGCGCAGGCGCGGCCCATCGATGACTCGGGCCCGCGGGCGGGACTGGGCCTCGCTGCCGGCGTGGAAATAAATGGGAGCGGGGAGCGGGCCCTGCCTCGGGGCCGGGACACAGAGTGCCCGGGCCCTGTGAGGAGCCGTGTGAATGTCAGTCCAGCGGTCTGCAGCAGCTCTCTAGTGAGGAGGCTGACTGCAGGAGCTGGGCCTGGTTAGGCGAGGGAGGGCTGAGAGGGGGGAGGCTCTTCAGTGCAACGAATGTCTCAGAGGCGGCGGAGAGGATGGTGCCTGACCCTTTTCAGTGCTGCCCAGGGACAGGACAAGGAGCAATGGCCATAAACTGAAACACAAGAAGTTTTACCTCAACTTGAGGAAAAACTTTTTTACACTGGGGATATCAGAGCACAGGGACAGCTGCCCAGGGAGGCTGTGGAGTCTCCCTCTCTGCAGCCATTCAAACCCACCTGATGAGTTCCTGTGTCACTGCTCCTGTGACCCTGCCCTGGTGGGGAGTTGGACTGCATGATTTCCAGAGGTCCCTTCCCACTAACAGTTTGACAAAAGGAATTTGCAAAGTGAGAATTTATTCACAGAAAGGATGATTATTGGAACGGGCTGCCCAGGGAGGTGGTGGGGTCACCATCCCTGAAGGTGTTTAGGGAGGCTGGATGTGGCACTCAGGGCCGTGGTGTAGTTAACAGGGTGGTGTTCAGGCACAGATTGGACTCCATGTATCAGAGATCTTTCCAACCTGATTGACTCTGGGATTCTGTAGTGCTGGGATTCTGTGGAAGGGGATTCCTTCAGGAGCACTGTTAGCTTATTAGGGATACTAACGAGTTTTATTTTGTTCATTCCAGTTTCGCAACCAGTATGACAATGATGTCACAGTTTGGAGCCCACAGGTAAAACCTTTATACACTTGCTCACTGGGGTTTTGACTTGCTTTCTGGGTTTTCTCTACCTCACAGCAGTGGTATTATAGCCACAAAGGTTGTCTTCAGGTGCCTGAAGGTTCCTGCAGGCTGCTCCCCTCTCCCTCTGTAGGCTGCAGGTGTCCAGAAGGCACTCAGCACATTGCTGTCTGCTGGTGTATGAACCTGAGTGGTGCTTACTTGGGCCTTGTCCCCTCAGGTGCTTAAGGCAGTGGCTTTCTAAATGTACCTGTGAGATGTACAAAAGAGATGCTGTCATCTCTGGGAGGTTGAACTAGGTGATCTGTAAAGGTCCCTTCCAACCCAAACCATTCCATGACTCTATGATCCATTTCAGAGCTAGGTATTCAGAGCATGAAACAGTTTCAGTCTCCCCAATGTTAGGCCATTGCAAGGTCTTTCTCTCTGCTGTCCACTAGATTATATGGGAAAGGAACTATTTAGTTTATAATTGGGAGATTCAAGTGAGATTTGTATTTGAATTTGAAATTTTATTACCTTTGAATCAGTTTTACACTGCGTATTGTTACTGAAAACATACACTGTGTGTTCTGAAACTTACCCAGGTTGTGTTGAAAATCAATATTCTGGAATTTAAAAAGCCACTGTCAGCTGAGGTATAAGACAGGATACTTACAGAAAACTAAAGCCTTGGAAAAAGACTCATTTATATATTCAGCAAAACTAGAGATTTATTTAAAATGCAATTAGCAAATTATATTAGTATAAAGCTAATGTATCATTAGTATCTGGGTTTGTATTGCTACTGAAATTCATCATGTAGTATTATTGCATGTGAGATACATTTTCCACACAGTGCAACAGAGAGTGTTCTATCCTTTCCATTCTCTATGAAGACAACCTTGAATATTTCCCTTTTTTTTCAGTCAATACCACCATAGGTGTAGGTGCCCTTGAACTATTTTCAGCCTTCTTAATGATTGTGTTTCTCTGGCAGGTTCTGTATTATAATCTTTAATTTTTTAATCTTGCCTGTTACTCTAAAAGTTACTTTAAAAACTATAACATTCTCTTGAGGCTTTTAGCAGATATTGCAAAATCATCAACAGTACAAGTTTCTATGTTTTTCTTAAATTGCCTTGAAAATATTAATAGTGTTGGTTTTTTTCTAAAATAAGGCATTTAAAATTGCTACTGTGCAATTGCTACTCCATCCATTCTTGCAGGTGAGGCAGTGATGTGATGCCATAATAGTTTTTGACACTGTTAATACAGGAGCAAATCATACTTTATTGGGAGATGTTTTCGAATATGGTAGTAAAAGAAAGAAAATAGGAGATTTGAAAACTCAAAGTGGTTTCTCATTTTTCCAGTCTTGCTTGTCATTCCTGACAGTTGATAAGTTCATGCTCACAGCCAGGCAGTGCTGCTCTTGGGCAGGAAATACCCTGTGTTATTGAAATTCCAGTTATAACAGGGGATGAAATTCCACATTAGGGTCTTTCTAGCAGACTTAAATAAAGAACCTTATGCCAAAAATCCCCAACAGTCTATGGGAAGGTGGTGTCTTGTAGATCATCCCTGGCACATTCACCATAACAGCTACTGCATTCCATTCCCTCCCAGCTGCTGGAATGCAGCTCATGGTGTCTGTGCTAGCAGAGAGGAGTGCCCGTGTTGGCTCTCTGGCTGGAGTGCTGAAAATGGGAAAACCCTCAGTGGTTCTGTTAAATGGACATTAAAGCTCCTGGCCATCTTCTGCAGAACTTGTAGGGACTTCATTTTCCTTGAGACCTCTACTCCTGTTTCAGACTTCACTGCAGTTGGCCAATAACTTGTTCAGAAGTTATTGGGGAATGGCTGGGGAGACACAACAATTGTGTAAGACTCATTTCTTCAGCAAACCCGATTAAAAGTTAAGTGTCCCACTTCAGCTGGAGGTTCTGTCTGTCTTTGACTCACATACTGAGTTAACCTGTTGTGCAGTAAGTGTCCCCATTGGGGTGGGGAATCCAAGGTCTGAAAATGCAAACCCATTGGAAACTGAGTCAGGATTAACTAGAGTGTGATTGCTCACCTTCGACTTGGTTTTGCAGGGCCGAATTCATCAAATAGAATATGCCATGGAAGCTGTGAAACAAGGCTCAGCTACTGTGGGGCTGAAGTCAAAAACACATGCAGTCCTGGTGGCTCTCAAGGTAACTTCTAAACTCTGGTCTCAGTGGGGACAATAATGTTAGTAGAAAAAATTTAGTTTGGCAAATCAGCTTTGTGCGGTCTGTGCTTACACATGAAATGTAAATGCAATTGCAGATTCCCTTTGCTTGACTACTGAAGTATTTCCAGTACCTGTGCAAAGCAGATCTTCACAAAATAGTGAAGGAAATGAGTGGAAGATTTTTTTCCTTGAAGATGTGCTCTTTTTTTTTTTCTTTTCATTTGACATTAGGCAGTAAATTTATTCCTTTCTTTTCCAAAACTTGAGTGAGTGTTCTTTCTTTTGTTCTGAGAGAACTGAAGTGGAATTAGGTTTTTCTTGTCTTCTGTTGCAAGTTTATAAATACAATTTTTTTTTATTGTTTCATGAACATGTTCAGTTCTTGCTATAAATGTTAGCAGATTTCTCCACAGTGCTTGGCAGACTGTTCAGTTTGCCACATAGCTTTCTCCTTTTATGCATAGAGAGCACAGTCTGAGCTGGCAGCTCATCAGAAAAAAATCCTGTACGTTGACAACCATATTGGTATCTCAATTGCTGGACTTACTGCCGATGCAAGACTCTTGTGGTGAGTATCCTGCTTGTTGACATACACAGTGCTGCAATAATGAGGGAAAGTTCATTCAGACTATTGCAGATGACATTTTCTGCTTGGCTAAGGATTAGTCTTGAGTTGCTGCTTTGTTATATTATGCCAAAGACCTCAGCATGAAATACTGGCAGGTTTTTAACTAGTTGGCAGAAATCTCATTTGTTTGTCCTAAAATTTTGCTCTTTGGTTTTGTTACAAGTGAAACAGTCCTGTCTGGTTTCCTCAGTGCGATAGAGTTTCCAAGCAGTCTGAGAAACTCCATCACTTCTTTTCTTCTGACAGCTGCTTCCTTGTAGACACGTTTGAGAAAGTTATGAAGCACATACAGTGCTGTTTGTGTGGGCTCCAGGGGGGCTCTCTTTTAGCAACTTCGATCAGAAAGGGTGGGAAGGATTTCTCAAATGGCTTTTGATTGCTGCAGTGTCACACAGCAATGTTACTGTTTAACCTTGCTATATTTTCAGAGGATCCATCTGTTGCCTGTGTGAACTTCTGCCTTCCTTGCATCTGTATGGCTGAAATACCCAATTTATACTTAATCAAACCTGTGGTCAACTTTCTCAATAGCAATGATAGGTCATGTAGAAATGAAATCATGGAAAGCCTTTGACCCCTTTTCTCAATGAGCAGAGCTGAAATAAAAATGCTTGCCTTGACAAACAAACCTTGAGACAAAACCTCATTGTGTCTTTGATCTATGCACTGATTTGAGTTTTTAAATTTTCTTTTCTATTTTTGCTCCCTAGCAATTTCATGCGTCAAGAGTGTTTGGATTCTAGATTTGTGTTTGATAGACCTCTTCCAGTTTCTCGCCTAGTGTCACTGATTGGAAGCAGTATCCTTTTGTTATACACTTGCTATACTTTTATAGCCTTTTACTCCTGCATAAAATGACTCTCATCTATCACAGCTTAAAAGCTGAAAGTTTATTGGACAATTCTTTGTTCACACTGCTTGTGTATAATTTTGGAGAACATCCCATGAGGATGCGTTTTGGTCCATCTCTGCTTGGTTTAGAAAACTCTTGGGTGATTACCATGTGATTTTGAGATTGTTTCCTTAGCTTTCTTAAGAAACCCAGATTCCAACCCAGCGCTATGGCAGGAGGCCCTATGGAGTAGGACTGCTCATCGCAGGCTATGATGTGAGTAAGCTGCTCTGGCTGCTACTGATCTGCAGGAAAACATGCTTAGGGACACTTCATGCAACAAATAGATGTTGAGAGGGAAAGATGGAAGAGGCAGACTCATCAAAATTCTCAGAATAAGGAAATAATTTTCTGTATCTTACCCTAAAACATAACTCAGAAGTGTTAATTAATAGCTAATCCTACCTACACTTACTGAGTATTTCAAGGTGCAAAAATGAGGTTTATGTAAATATTTTGCTGTTGATTTTGGATGCTTACAAACTATTATTTTAAAGACTTCCAGTAAAAAAATGGATGTGGCAATCACTGCTGGCCTGTCTGACTTGTTTAGCAATAACATTTTGCTTAATGAAGCACACAGAGAATCTCTGTCCTTAAGATTGTTGACATGAGAATGGTTAGAGGAAATTATTATATTGCCTGAAATTTTGGATGGCGTGGTTTAGTCTACAGCAAGTTTTTACTTTTTTGCAGATAAGACAGAATGTGTGTAAAATTCATGCAGCAAGCCATGAAGTGAGGAGCATGCATAAGCAATTTGTAGAACAGAGAAAAAAACTACTTTTTTGTTCCAGCCATCCTGTCCATTTAAAAGCTGCAGATAAACAAAGTGGGAAAAAAGAGGGGTTTGGAGTTTTTTAATTATTGTTGTGGTTTTAAAAACAACAGTTCTGAAGGAATTGCCTAAGAACAGTGCTATGATCAGCTATATAGAATAGATTTCTGTGCACACATATAGGTGTGATGTACCATGAAGCAAAACTCTAGAGAATTTCGTGCTTCAGCAGCATAGTTGGTGTGAATTTATATATTTTTTTTAACATTCTGTGGGGTGTTCTTCTCTCTTTGTAGGATATGGGTCCTCACATCTTCCAGACTTGTCCCTCTGCAAACTATTTTGACTGCAAAGCAATGTCCATTGGTGCTCGTTCCCAGTCAGCACGAACTTACTTGGAGAGGCACATGACTGAGTTCACTGACTGTGAGTAATGGGACTCTCTCTACCCACTAGTATTTATCAGTTCTGCAGTTTGTCTCCTGCTGCCACTCCAGCCTTTTGCATTTAGGGAGATGGAGATAAGTTTTGTGAGCCAAGTTTGGCATAACTGTACATTTGTGCAAAGACAAAATTGTAGAGAATATGGTTGAAGTTTTCGTGTCTTAACATGTGGATGTTTATTACACCTAATGGAGAGAGAAGCTGTGCTCAGAGAAGCTATGAAAAACTATATAAACTATATAAATAAAAATATATAAAAACTATGTAAATAAAGAGCCTCTGCCCTTTATAACCTGGGGAAGGTATAATTGTTTCCGTAGCAGAGCAGGGTTAGTATGTCAGGGCAAGTGTTCAGGTGCTGCATTTAAAGTGGTGAATTTATCTTTGTATGGGATGATGATGAGGAACCATTGAATACCTGCTTGGAGGAAAAAAACTTGAATATTACTAAAGGCAAGGCAGGGGTCAGAAATGGATGCACTTAACCTCAAATATAGGGGAAGAATGGTTTCTCAAGGAAAACTTGTAACCAACTCTGCTTAGAAAGGAGAGAAGCTCTGGCAGTCAAGTTGACCAAGCTGATTTTGTAGTTGTCAGCTAGGTTTAGGAAGAAGGGGAATGAGCATCTAGAGGTAATGCCATATAGTTTATCAATGTCTTTCTGATTCCATTTTCAGGTAATCTAAATGAGCTAGTTAAACATGGACTGCGAGCCCTGAGAGAGACTCTTCCTGCTGAACAGGATCTGACCACCAAGGTGAGGACTAGATTTCCTTTACTGCTGTTACATGAAAGTCCCGTGACAAAATTCTTGTGAAGTATGGCTGGCACTGAAGCTTGGAAGGTGAATACTGGTAGTTAATATCATCTTCATTTTATGTCACCAGTTTATCTACTGTTCTGTGTTCACTTCAGATTTAAGCTTCTTCACAAAAATGATGCTTTCACTACATAAGACATTGTTTCCCTGGTGGCTTCACTGTATTTTAAGCTTTGATCAGTGTTTAAGATGCTTTACATGCAGCTGTAGAATCCCAGCTTTGCATTGTAAGCCCAGTCAGTAATCACCTGGGTGGTGAGTGAAGGTAATGCACCAACAGTTTATAGAGCAAAGCTGTACAAACTTTTGACAATGAATTGAAGAACCATTGAAGAAAATTCTGAGGATATTCAATGATATACCATTTTCTGTGTTTTTTTAATTCTTAGCTCACCATGTTTTTTAGAAGTCTTAAAATACTGAAAATCAAAATGAGATGAAAATAGGCAGTTTGGAAAAATTGTGTGTGTTACGAAAAAGAAAATAAAGAAATTGAAACCGTTGAATAGGTTTGTTTAGAAGATTTTGAAACGTGATTGCTTTTGTAAGTGAAAGCTGTAAAGCCAAATTGCAGGAAAATGCTTCTCACTGCTTCCAACCCTTTGCTTGACAGAATGTTTCAATTGGAATTGTGGGCAAAGACATGGAGTTTACCATCTATGATGATGATGATGTAGCACCATTCCTAGAAGGTCTTGAGGAGAGACCACAGAGAAAGGTGAGTGGTTCAGATATGAATAAATAGGCTTAGTTGAAAGACAATAATTGGATATGATCTGTTATGTGTAAAATACATTGAACTCTACTACTGTAGCAGAGTTTTAGGAAGGTGATTTTTAAAACATGGAGTTACTTTATGAACACTGTGTAATCTTAACTGGTAACTCAAATGCATATTAAATCCATTTATACTGGATTTATGCCAGGCTGTTCCAGTGTCATCTTCTTTCCTCATCTCTGATCAAGTACAGGTTTTCACTGTTTTACAGCAGAAGTGGTTGCATATGTTTCTCATGTCCTTTGCAAGACACCTCCGCAGTCTCCTAATTACCAACTGTGTCCTGCTTGTGCTGGATTTGGATAACAGTAATTTGTGAGCTGTTGGCTGACACAAGCTGCATTAACCACTTATGGTGCTCCAGTGGGGATGAAGCTGATTTGTCAAATGTTGTCTTCTGCCTTCCTAAAATATTTCTTCTCCCTCTCTCTAAGCCGGTTCCGCCTGTTGAAGAAACCGTGGAGAAGGCAGAGGAGCCGATGGAGCACTAGCTGGTGGATGAGTTCCTCTGTTAATGTATAATTATCCAGGAACATTTATCCATTTGCTGGTAACTTTCTCCTCACCTCTGTATACGTTTTCTGATGCTACAGAAACCAACCAACTCATCTATCCCTGAAAGATAGACAGGAGGACATATCTGGCTGTAACTGCTTGGACAAGAAAGGTGTAATCATTTTCTAAATATTACATGATACTGTTTTATAAAGAAAAGATACTGTCTTTAACTCATAAGGACAAGTGGAAATAAATCACTTTCTCGGACTCTGCTGTGAGTTTGGTTTATTTAGACTGAAAAAACAGCTGTTCACAACTACCAGTGTCACATCAAGGTGTGTTTGACTATCTGCCAGAGTGAGTGTTTGCTTATTGTATAGAATTGAGAGGATCTTAAAATGCCTATGAAACCATAAAATAGTCATGGAACAAACAGCATTTATTTCCCTCCATCAACTTGTCCCAAGTGAAAAGGCATTTGTGGTTATGAGGCTGAAGAAGCACAAAGCTGACGACCAGCTTGTGGTCAGATTTTTGGGGGGATTAGGTCAACCCCAGCTCTTTTAGAGCTGTCAGTCTTTCTTTAGAACCATCAGCCAGCCTTGAGGCAGAACAGGGTTTTTAGCTCACTGAAGGCTAAACTGAAGTAACAGAAAGCCACCAGAAGTTCCCCTTACAGGTCTCTTGAACTGAACTATGGAGCCTCTGCATTGGTTCTCCACGGCTTCTGCCTATTCTGTGTTCTGTCTATTCTGTCTCTCTGTTCTGTCTATTCCATCCATCCGTGCGGGGTTTTTAACCCTCCTTTCGGCCGGTGGACGTTTCCCGGTGTTTTCCTGCACCCCGGGGCTCCCCGATCCCCCCGCGCGGGAAAGGCGCGCTGCGCGCTCGGGCNCGTAGCTTAAAACGTCCGGCTTTGGACTGGAAGTAGGAACTGGGACATTATGGGAGAAATGCCCCTCAGCTGGCTCTAAGTTGTCGGGATTGTTTAGTAAACATTTTGAACGCTCTGTGTTCAAGTTATGCATCAGTAAAACGGTACATTCTCAAGGTTTTGGTTCTTTAGGTGCCCCGTTCCTAAGGGCTCCCCAGGGATGTAGGTGGCGAGCAGGCGTGGCTTTTTGTCTTCCTGGGCTTTATAAACTCTCTAACTTTCGATTTTCTTGGGTGCCGAGGCTCTGGCACAGGTTGCCCGGAGGAGCTGTGGATGCCCCATCCCTGGAAGTGCTCAAGGCCAGCTGGGATGGGGCTCTGAGCAGCCTGGTCTGGAGAAAGGTGTCCCTGCCCATGGCAGGGGGTTGGAATGAATTCGTCCTTAAGGTCCCTTCCGACCCAAACCATTCTGTGTCTCACCACGGGTGACAGAGGCATTATAGCTGGAGAGTTAGAACAGCACCTACATGTGTGCCCGTGTGGGCTCTCAGCGGTCAAACTGATTTCAAGTCTTTCTGCCTTGCAAGAAGGAAAGCTGAGTGGTGGTCAGTTTGGTCTCCCTGCCAAATCTCCCAGCTGTGTGTTTCAGGAGAGGGTTTTTTTCATTGCTGTTTTTTAGAGCCCAAAGTGCAGTCATTTATCACACTTCAGAGACGTGTTTGACTGTGATTTTGTAAATTTTTGCAGCTGAGATCTTTGTGTGCCTAAAGATACCTACCCTGCTTTCACAAGGATCTACTTTATGGTCTGTGTGAGTTGTTCTTGTAGGTGAAGGTTCTGGCTGCAGGGCTTTGAGGCAGGAGTCCTGGCATGGCAAAAGTAAGCAAAAAGGCTGCTGCTGAGGCAAGAAAACAGCTGGGAAAGACCTCTGAGATCATCACATCCAACCTTTGACTGATCACCACCTTTGTCAACTAGAGCAGGGCACTAAGTGCCACATCCAGTGTTTTCATGAATGAGTGGTTTGTTGTAGATCTTTGTAAGCAATAAGATTGAGTGAGCTAGGCCTTAAAATACAGAATTCATAGCAGAAAGAGGAGTGTTTCCATAAAAATTTGTATTGCAGTTATTTTTGGGAGTGGTTGTTGTGGTGCTGATTGACATGAGTTGTTTTCTTGTGTGGAAAGAGGCAGCAACCCAGCTCAGCACAACTTCCCTGCTCCCTGTTCAGGGTGAGGTTCTCTGGGTGCCCATTTGATGAGAAAAGGGAGTCTTGAGACTTCCAGATAAGTAATATCAATAAAAGCTGATTTGACACAGTTTCTGTAGAAAGTACAGAATTGCTCATATAATAAACATTATTATAATAAATAAGCATAAACATATAATAAAGCAACAGTTTCCTTTGCTGTGCTTGTACTACACAGCAGCAGCCAAGCAAGCTCAAGCTTGACCATTTTTCATTACTTAAGAAATAGAATAAAAAGATTGATTTGATCCTAGGTGTCTATTATATAAAGAATAAACAAACGTGAGAATGAGGATGGATACAACAAAAAGGTTGATTTGATCCTAGATATCTGTTATATAAGGAAAAAACAAACATGAGAATGAGAATTGAGCTTAGTAGCAGATTTCATTACCTGGACTGCCAGGCACGCAGCAGCTTTGATAGATCTGTAGCCTTCTTGTTCTTTTTCACCATAAAAAGACTTGGTTTCCTCATTAGTGTCTAGTGGAGACAGTAGAGTTGAGCTGCTCTGATGATCCCTGGCAGGTAAAATGCTTCTCTCTCCATCACAGTGTCTTTTCTCTCATCCTTGGTTTCTGCTCTGTTTGATCCCGTGCTCATCATCAAAGCTTCCTGCATTCTGATTCAGCTTGTTCATTGAGTCCAGAACTTTATCTTTTTGGTTTTTCTTTTTTCTGTGAAGTTTCTGAGCTGATTTTTCAGCTTGGGTCATTCACCTGGAGGGGCACAGGAGTGCAAGGAAGGTAATGGGAATATACAGCTGGGATCAGGGAATGACTCCAGGAGGGAGAAGCTGCTGCATCCATTTGGCTTCAGTCAAGTGCCCTGTATACTTCTGTTGTTCCTGACTGTGCCCAAAATATTGGAAAGATTTTGTTCTTTTTTTTGTTGTCTTTGAAGAATGTCATGCTCTTGATCTTTGTGGTGCTCACAGGAATATTTTAGGGTAACAGCAAAGCAAGAAGGCTTTTGCATGCAGCTTCTCAAGAAGCTCACCAAACCCTTCAAGCCATTAAGTCAGTTATAGTAATGTTTTTGTGTTAATAAAATCTTTTAACTTGGGGATGGCTTTGTTTTCTTGGTTTTTAGGTTGTCTGGCATTTGTGTGAAAGTAATTCTTCCCTTGAGAGCACTCCTGTAACCAAGAGCCATGACTGCTGCAGAGAACGTGTGTTACACGTTGATCAACGTTCCCATGGATTCAGAGCCACCTTCTGAAATCAGCTTAAAAAATGACCTAGGCAAGTACTGACAGTGATTGAAGGCTAATCCATCTTACCTGATTTATTCTCTCATTGTGCCTTTTCTAGAGTATTATTTACATTTTATAAGCTAAACCAAGTCAGTTTGATGTTTATTTTCTGTTGAGTTCTGAAAGATGTATGTTCCTCTGTTTGCTGTGTTTTGAGAAACTTCATGATATTATTTTATGTGCTTTGGTCTACTCCCCAGTCTGTGCAAGATCCAGGTTTTTTTTTGAGAGAGTTTTAAGTAATACCTGTTTGGCCTTTGGCAGATTTGAGCAGATTTTTTTGAATAAGCAACAAATTGTGTTGTGACTTGTTCAATGCACTGTGGAACGTGCTGGCCAAAGCAGCAGTGTTAGTATCTAGTATATGTGTGACCAGAGCACATTGTAGTGTCCTGGTATAAATTTAAGCATTAAAACAGCCTTGGAATTTGAACTCTCAAATTCAGTTTCAATTTATTGATCAATTCCTTTCTTTCAATTCCAATATATTGATCTCAGACTGAATCTGAATTCCATACTTATTTTTAAGTATCTCTTGCTTCTTTATCCTTTAATAGAAGTATAGGCATGGATTTTATTGATGTGCTGTATTTCACTCCTTCAGAGGGGTTTGTGTCTTCTGACACTGAAGATCAATATTCCTGTTAGAGTAGCTGTGACATGTCAGCCTTCCTCCCTTCATTTCCTCCTCTAGAAAAAGGAGATGTCAAGTTGAAGACGGAGGCCTTGAAGAAAGTAATCATTATGATTCTGAATGGTGAGAAGCTGCCTGGGCTCCTGATGACCATCATACGTTTTGTGCTGCCTCTCCAAGACCATACTATCAAAAAGCTGCTGCTTGTCTTTTGGGAGATTGTGCCAAAGACCACTCCAGATGGCAGGCTCCTGCAGGAAATGATCCTCGTGTGTGATGCATACAGAAAGGTAGCCTCTCGTTCATTGGTTGTTTTCCTCTGCAGGGGCTTTATAGAAGTGGTATCATTTTGTGTTACTGAATAAATACAAGCAGTGTTTGTGCACAGTGTTTCCTTCCTCTCAGTGCTTCAGAGCTGGATAACTGCAGATAAGCAGCACACCTACTACCAGGGAGTTTTGTGTTCTTTTACTGGTACAACTTAACAAAAACTTGGTGCTCTGTTACCTTGTCAGTGAACATTAAAGGTGAGGGGTAACATAGTTACCATCTTCCAGGCGTCTTGGGACAAGCCATGGGTCATAAAAGGACACTATTGTGGTATATTTGAGAAACACCTTCATAAAGATATTAGGGACCTTCAACTTTGGGAATGGGTTGGAAACAGATGAGCTAATACATACAAGAAATTTGTATCCAGTGTGCAGGAATGCCCACAGGCTGAGCTTTCATGGCCATGGTAATCAGAGAAAACAAATATAACCCAGAAAAAAAATCCTACAGGCTTTGTAAGTTTTGTTGCAGATAAATACACGTTTTTAAATATTGTGGGGCAGCAGTGCTTTAGGAAAGCATTTCTTGAGAACACAGTGAGGTGTCGTTGGGGATGTCGGGAGCTTGCACCGTGGGAAAGCTGAGTGCAGGAGAAGGTGGCACGTGCATTCATCTGGAGAGTCTGGCATTTCACATTTATTTCCTGTTGCTTTTAGGATCTGCAGCACCCAAATGAGTTCATCCGGGGCTCCACTCTCCGCTTCCTCTGCAAGCTGAAGGAGGCAGAGCTGCTGGAGCCCTTGATGCCGGCCATCCGCGCGTGCCTGGAGCACCGGCACAGCTACGTGCGCCGCAACGCCGTCCTGGCCATTTACACCATCTACAGGTGAGGGCAGGCACCCGGCACAGCCCTGCAGGCACCAGGCACAGCCCTGCATGCACAAAGCTGAGTTTTTGAGAGCTCCAATAGTTCTCACTCCCTAGCGTGGCATGTAGAATTTTTATGTTTGTTTGTCTTTTCTCCTCTGTCTAATGGGCATCCATGGGTTCTACTCCTTGCCAGTAGCTCTTTTAATTACGCTCTTTTCTTGTAAAGGAACTTTGAACATCTTATACCTGATGCTCCTGAGCTGATCCATGATTTCTTGGTGAATGAAAAAGATGCAAGCTGCAAAAGAAATGCATTTATGATGCTAATTCATGCAGATCAGGTAAGGACATCTGCCCTCAAAGTCATTTGGTTTAATCATTGTAAATATGCCGGATAACTAGCCAGTAGTTTGTTGGTAGTATAAACGACTTGTATTCATTAAAAAAAAACTATGTGTGATAGTGTTAATGCTTTTGAGAGATATTTGGTACTGATTGTGTAGTTTTTAGTGCCCTCTTTATTTTAAAGGAGAACTACTCTGGTGAAGGTGCTGAAAAATGTGAGCGTAACCACACTGAGAAGCACTTAATTGTCTGCTGTTCTAAGGCTTTTGTAGTTGCATGACAAAGAAATGGCAGTTTCTCTTTAGTGGTTTGGATTACTTGTTCTACAGGCAATTGCCTTTAGTGCCTGATTGCCATTAGATTGTCTCTCTTTTTGCCCTCTATAAGACACGATGGTTATTTTGCTTTTTAGGTCTACAGTGTTTTCCTAAATTGATGAAACGTTGCATAAAGGCCATGTTGTATTTTGATTTTTAAAATGTGTTTTGATTTAAAATTCTACTGAGTGAATGTAAAATAATTTATCTTCTGTTTGTGTAGGATCGAGCTTTGGATTATTTGAGTACCTGTATTGACCAAGTGCAGACCTTTGGTGACATACTGCAGCTGGTTATTGTTGAACTAATTTACAAGGTAAAAGGGATGTTGTGGCACATTTAAAATAAATTCATGTGTTAATTTTCAGAACTACACTAAAGTGGTTTAAAAAAAGGGTAGAATGTTGCTGGAAAAGGGATTTAGCTGGCTTCTTGTCCATGTCAGGAATATGTCATTGCTTGATACAGCTGAATATGATCTGTCTCTTGAAATGGTAAAGAGCTCAAGTGTACACTGTGTAGAGCAATAAGTCTCACCAGATTTGCTGTGGTGGGGACTGTATTATCAGAGTGGTATTCATGGGCACGAGCAGGGCATCTCTTACAGAAGCTGCTAGAGGCTCTGCCTTTCCTTTGATGGGAGATTTTAAGACCCCGTAGCGTTGCCCAGAGTTGTTGAGAGCAGCTTTTGAAGAGCTTTTGTAAATAGTTTTTTACAGCTGTGAATGACACTTCCTGTCACCAGAAAAGGCTGTCACCTTTTGGTTCATTTTCTCCTCTCTAAGGGAGTGGAGCAGGTGAGCTGTAGGATTGCTCTTTTCTTTATGTGCCAACTTTGGATCATTCTTTTATCGAGGTCTGTCACGCGAATCCATCGGAGAGAGCTCGGTTCATTCGCTGCATCTACAACCTCCTGCAGTCCTCGAGTCCTGCAGTGAAGTATGAGGCTGCAGGTACTCTGGTTACACTCTCCAGTGCACCCACAGCAATCAAGGTATGAAAGGGACGTTTTCAGCTCTTCAGTAGCTTCTAGTGCACTGAAATGAATGCTGTGTGCTGCATGTTGATACCTAGGAGTGAAGGCTTTAGTAACATGGGCTGTGCAACACTTCTCATGTGAAACATGAGAAAGTAAAAAGTAATGAGTAAAGTATTTCTTAGACCTGGTCACAAAAAAAGACTGAGCAGACCTGGAGCCAGTTGACTTCATGTCCCTTTGGTAGGGGACAAGCTTGAATACTGTTCAGACTGTTGGACCAACCTACAATCTACTTGACCTATTTAGTAAAGCAGACTACAGCTGAAGATTTCAGAGATTGATTAAAATTTTTTACTCATTAGTATGACTCATTTCAGAACTGGGTAGAAGCATAAAGCAGTGAAGATTCATGTTGATTACTGATTGACCTGGGGTTCTTAGTTTTGTATTTGTACAGCTGATTATTTAAGATCACTTAGAAATTTTGAATTTGTATGGAAATTTAAAAGATAGGTTATGCATAGTTTTACAGCATTGTAAATAAATAGTAGTATCCAAAGGTAGGGGGGAATATGAATTCCAGCATTCTTGGTTTGGCATACTCATTTCTGTTGGGTAGACACACTGTACATAGAAGCTGCCATTAAAACCTAATCTACATAGGCTAACACTGCCAACTCTTTTAAGTTGGTTTCCATGCCCTGTTGCATATTTCACAACTGACCCAAACCAAGTCAGATAACCTATCTTACATCTTTCTTTGAATTTGAAGTCAAGTCTGTGTACTGTAAGCTGATGCCATTTGTGAGCCTTCATGTGTGATTTTTGTAACATGATGGAAAAAATTTTCAAGTCTGTTTATGGGGTTAATTTCTGTGCCAACTCAGAGTAGCTGCTTTAATAGTAAAAGAGAAGGAGTCTTTTCCTCAGTTTCAGAAGTTTTCCAGTTTCTTCTCTTAATGACTAAAAAAATGGTTTTGATCCCTTTAATTTTAGGCTGCTGCCCAGTGCTACATAGATTTGATTATCAAAGAAAGTGATAATAATGTGAAACTGATTGTCTTGGATCGGTTGATTGAGTTGAAGGAGCATCCCTCCCACGAACGAGTGCTGCAGGTATGTGAGCTTTTTCTTTTCCTATAAGCTTTAGGAAAGAAAAACTTTCAATAACAAAACTTCCAGATTTTTGGAATGTAATCCGTGCATTTGCAGTGTAATCTCCATTTGCAATGTATGGAGAAAAGAACTTCTGAAGTTTCAATTTCCCGTTGGTATGTTTTTGGTAAAAACATATTGGATGGACTTTTATGTTTATGACTTGGCTGCTTTTATTGTCTGCATAAGAATTAAGAATGACAGATGCTGTCCTGGTTGTAAGGTTTAATGGCTCAGCTGCACAGGAGACTTTTATGTAAATGTAGAATGTATTAAATGATCACTGAGAAGTTCTAATGCCCGTTGCTTGCTTGTCAGTAGATCATATATTATTTCTCCAGAAAGGCTTTGAAAGTCATTGAGGACTGAATATTAGAATTGTATGAAGAGGAAGTAATTTAAAATGGCAAAACACTTCACTTTGTTATTGTTGCAGGATCTAGTTATGGACATCCTCAGAGTGTTGAGCACCCCAGATCTAGAAGTGCGCAAAAAAACCCTTCAGCTGGCTCTGGATCTCGTGTCTTCAAGAAACGTGGAGGAGGTAAATTACACATCCTGTTGATTCATTACACTCTTCCCTTTCTTTTGAAAAATGTCACTTTTTAAAACATTTGATTTGCTCTTTTCTGCAGCTTGTGATTGTTCTGAAGAAGGAGGTGATTAAAACTAATAATGTGACGGAGCATGAAGATACAGACAAGTACAGACAGCTCCTGGTTCGGACCCTGCACTCCTGCAGCGTTCGCTTCCCAGACATGGCTGCAAACGTTATTCCAGTGGTATGCAAATATTTCATTCTGTTGTCATTAAATACCTGTGCCCAACACCTGCAGAACTGCTCAAGATGAGGTGTTCCTAATAGTGGCCTCACAGATGCAATGCTATTTTTAATTCCTAGAGAAACATAGGACTTTTGATGCTGTAATTATTTGTCTTCTTAGACTTATAACATTTTTATATGTTTTTGAAGAGCATGAACTGAAGAGGACCTTTAAAAGTTCAATAATTTGTATCACTAGAAAAACAGTTTGGGAATATGATCATTGGTCCTTGTTTGGAATGTACTTAAGGTTGTTTGACTTCAGTTTTTTTTCATTGGAGATACATAAGGAGTATTTATTTTTCTGAACATAGAAGGGAAGTATTATTGTACCAACTTCTCTGTGCTGCTGTTTGTGCTGATGTTCCCCCTCCTGTGGCAGCTGATGGAGTTCCTCAGTGATAACAACGAAGCGGCAGCCGCAGATGTGCTGGAGTTTGTGCGGGAAGCCATCCAGAGATTTGATAACCTCAGACCTCTTATTGTTGAGAAGATGCTTGAAGTCTTTCACGCTATTAAATCTGTCAAGTGAGTGCAGAATATCACATCAAACAGACTTTGGAGCACCTGTGGCTCATTTCCATTGAATGTATATCGTCATTAAATACCAAAATCCACATGACCCACACAGAGATTGACTGAAGCTGAGATGTTTTAGGGTAGAGGATTTCTAGGTACAGCTTTCTTCTTGCCTACTTGCACAAGAGATAAATTGGGTATTTGTTGCATTGAATAAAGAAAATAAATTCAATTTTAATTTCTATGATGCAGTTGATAATTGTAATTCCACTTGCTAGGAAAAAGTGTTGTTGAAGGCCAAACATAAAGTAATAAATTGGTTAAAATGGAATTCCTAAGGAATTTGCACTTGGAGGCAACTGGAAATACTGTACATTTATTAGAAAACCTCATCTAACAGACTGAGCTTTACAAACTCTAAAGCTGTATTAGCACCTTTCAGGGCTCTAAGAACTTTGCTTGCTGATGGATCTCTAAAGATTAAGTCAGATGAGAGTTTCTCTGTATCAGAAGAGCACTCTGTCATTCTCTAATACACAGAAAATTCTGAATGCTATCACCATTGTAATCTCATTAAGAGGGGGAGAAAACCCACTGAAGCTTTGCTATTCTTTTCCTAATCTTCATTCTTGTTCTTGTTTTTCATTTTCTCCTGTTTAATGGAAAAATTAGTTTGTCTCAGTTAAATGGAGAATTTAGAGCTGACTTTATTCACATGGAGTAGAGTATTTCATTATGATCACAATGAAATTTAATTTTGTGTATGTCAGGATTAACACAGCTGGAAATAAATACATAGCAGAGAATATATCTAATTTGATGTACTCGTTCATGAGTTTACTGAGGCTGAAAGGATAATTGCTTTTGATTTAACCTGCTTTTGTCAGTTGTGTCCTTTTGAATTTGTCAAGACTGGCCTTTACTACCTGACCATAAATCATTTTTCTTGGTGCTAATTTGAGTGTATCACGAAAGCCTGATTTAAATTAGTGTTCTTGTGCTAGGATTTACCGAGGAGCGTTGTGGATCCTTGGGGAATACTGCAGCACAAAGGAGGATATCCAGAGTGTGATGACAGAGATTCGCAGGTCACTCGGAGAGGTGTGTGTGTTTTGGGGCTTTTGTGTTTATGGCTCTTTGTGGGTTTTCCTGCCATTATGCAGTGGGTTTTTTAAGAAAAAGGTATTTTAGAAAGATGAGGTAAGCTGCAACAGTGTTTTGAGGACTTGTGATGTGTAGTGGCATGTGCACAGGAAATCTTAAGTGAAAAGCAGTCAGGGTTTTGCTTTCATTATTCATTTTTTCAGGTAGCATACTTGAGCTGAGAATAAGTGATATCTGTTAAGAGAAGAGTGGGGAAATTCCTTACTTCAGAAAATTGATGACAGCTTTAAGATATGATTTAATTATATCCAGTAGCAAAGCAAAAATGCTTTAAGTCTGGGCTCTTCTGAGAGAAAGACTTCTCTGACAAAATCTAATTCATCAATGAGAGTTTTATTGTATGTGCAGGAAATTTCTGTTTGTATTCCAATATCTGCTTATTTCCTCAAATTCTCCCCTAACCATTGCACTGTAGATGACCTTTTGCTTATAAAAACTTCAGTAATGCAGATAATTTTTATTAAAGCCTTCTGCAGAACAGAAAAGTATCTTTTATTTTAATTGTAACAGTTGCTTCCTGCTCATTTCTAGATCCCAATAGTAGAATCTGAAATCAAGAAAGAAGCTGGTGAGCTCAAACCTGAAGAAGAGGTGTCTGTGGGTCCAGCCCAAAAATTAGTGACAGAGATGGGCACTTATGCAACACAAAGTGCTCTTAGCAGTTCCAGACCTGCCAAAAAGGAAGAAGACAGGTATTTGTGATTTCATGCTTAGCCAGGAATGACTTGGTTAATTTTGATCTTTTTTTAATTTAAGTGCTGTTATCTCTCATACAGAGTTCAGTGGTTGGGGGAATTTCCTGTTTTGAGGTAGTATCCCAACTAGATAGTTTCCAACAGGAAGTTGCCCACTTGCTTAGGATTTGCAAACAAAGCTTACTGCATGAATAAGAACTTTATTAATTATGATATCCTAAATTCTAGTTGCTTCTTTTACATATAAAGCTCTCTCACAGTTTTAGTTGGATACAGAGATATTGCTTTTAGATTAAAATATTTTCCCTTTATATCACCTTGCACACTCCTACACCTCTCTCCCCCTAGTCCATGCAGAAACGACTGTGTGACTTGTGAAAATCTGTATCTGGAAAACTACTTGGAGAAGGAAAAAACCCAACCTCGTGAGGTGTTTCAAGCTTGTTTTGCTTGTACATTATGAAAGTTAATGTATCAAGAGAAGTAGGCTCAAGATTGTCATCCAAAAGTAGTTTTCTGAGGATCATTTTTCTTTGCAGACCTCCCTTACGAGGATTCTTGCTGGATGGAGATTTTTTTGTTGCAGCTTCCCTTGCTACAACTTTAACCAAGATTGCTTTACGTTATGTGTCCCTGGTTCAGGAAAAGAAGAAACAAAATGTGAGTCATCTCTTGTGCTTTCACATTCAAGGAAGAGCTGCTTGTTGCTCTTTTCTCTTAAACAGATGCAAAATGGGTTAAGTCCAAAGTGGGGTGCCAGTTATGTCATTGGATAATAATGACAGTTGGGATCACAAACAGGTCCTGCTGCTTTCCAGCCATTCTATCTAGGCAGTCTAGAAATCATTCTGCTTGGTTTCACATAACAAGCATTAAAAAACTATGTAATCTGTTCAGAAATGTTATGATTTGATTAATAAGCACCTTTTTTAAAATAAGTCAGAAGTCAACATTTCTTTAAAGCTGTGGAAAATGCAATAACCTTCTTCCATTCTCTTTGTGCTCCTTCTCAGTCCTTTAATGCTGAAGCTATGCTGCTGATGGCCACCATTCTCCACTTGGGAAAGTCTTCTCTTCCCAAGAAGCCAATTACAGATGATGATGTGGATCGTATTTCATTGTGTCTGAAAGTGTTGTCAGAATGTTCTCCTCTCATGAATGACATTTTCAACAAAGAATGCAGGCAGTCCCTCTCTCACATGCTGTCAGCCAAGCTAGAAGAGGAGAAGCTTTCCCAGAAGGTGAGCTGTTAGAAGTGTGTAGACCATAAACACATGGAGTTTTTACAGATGTTCATGTCCAGGCTGGTCCCAGAAATGTCACCATTTGACTCTATGTCATTAAGCCATTATTTGACCATTTTCCTATGCTAAGGAATGGAACTCACTGTGAATTCTTGAATTATTCTCTTCCTGCAGAAAGAATCTGAGAAGAGGAATGTGACAATTCAGCCAGATGATCCCATTTCCTTCATGCAGCTTACTGCTAAAAATGAAATGAGCTCAAAAGAAGACCAGTTCCAGCTTAGCCTTCTTGCAGCAATGGGAAACACACAGAGGAAAGAGGCTGCTGATCCTCTTGCTTCCAAACTTAATAAGGTAGTGGAAAATCAGTGCTTTAATTATATACATGGGATCACTTTGGGAATTGCAGACTGGAACTGATGAACCAGGCTATGCTGGTTGTTTGGGAAGACCCAGGTACATCCTAGTTGGGTTCAGGAGAAAAAGAAAAGCACTTGTGCTAATAGTTGTTACCTTCTCAAATGGGGAGAGGAAGAACAAGGAGACTTGGAGAGTGCTGAGCTGGTGGAATGTGGGGAAGAAATTAGGGTTTGCTGGTTTGGAGATCCCAATAAAGATCATGGGGAAGGGAGCAAGGATGCCAGAAGTGATTAAGAACCCCTTTCTTTGGCTGCTATATCCTATTGCCAAGTGCAGTGCATCCTTATTTCACTCTTTATGCCTTCTTTTTCTGCAGATTAGCAAAACCTGCTGAGGAGGTTTAAAGATAAGAAATCACTTGAGTAATTCATTAGTTCAGAGTTAAACCCCCAGACTTTGAAAGACTGGATGAATTCTTTTTGATGTTTAAAATTACCTTTTCATTTTAAGTCAGCATTCTTTGTCCTGCTGATCATCTAAAGAATCAGTGACATTACAGTTCATATTTTAGGAACTATTAGTTCAGAATACATTTTGTCTGGAGAAGGTTTATAATTGTAGTGTGTATACAGGGGGACATGTGGAGGAAGGCTACTTGTTTTGGAGGCCCATATTAAAAAATAATTTAAGTGTACTTTATTCTTATTTTTTATCATCGTTTGAATGATTCTGTGTTTTAAACTGGTTTCTGAGAAGGTGAATGCCTTTGCTTGTGTCACAGGTGACTCAGCTGACAGGTTTCTCAGACCCTGTGTATGCAGAAGCCTATGTCCATGTCAATCAGTATGACATCGTGCTGGATGTGCTCGTGGTCAACCAGACGAGTGACACCCTGCAGAACTGCACCCTGGAGCTGGCCACGCTGGGTAAGAGGGCTGGGCTGCTGCAAACAAAGCAGCTCTGAGCTCTTGGGAGTTGGCATTGTCCTGCTGAAAGGAATTCCTTACAGTGATGCCAGTTAGTCACCATTTTAAATGCCTTTAAAAATACACTTTTAAAAATATTTGGTGGAAGTTTTGTGTGTACTGACACTGACAATGCCATGTCATGATATAAACCATAGTCAGACTTTATCACTAAAAATATAGTGTTCCATTTCCCCTTCTCCTTGTTTCCTGAAATATAGACAGGTTTTTTGAT
The DNA here is from genome assembly GCA_013400255.1 of Sitta europaea. Lineage (NCBI taxonomy): Eukaryota > Metazoa > Chordata > Aves > Passeriformes > Sittidae > Sitta > Sitta europaea. The sequence continues at coordinate 988,326 of VXBS01004211.1, forward strand.
GTACTGACTTTTCATTGTGCTGCTACCTTAGACAGGAAAATAAAAAATAAAAATAGGTCAGAATCCCAACTGGTATGGAGCAGAAAGCCATCTGCCCTAGGTGGTTTTTGCACTCAGCTTGAAGTACTTAAATGCTGCTTTTACTCAACTGAAACCATTCCCTGTATCAACAGCTGTACCAGAGTCTTGCTTGGACAATACTGAGGCTTCATTAATTTCTCTTAGAGGAGTCACTGGAGCAGATAATTCAAGAACAGTAACCAGTTTCTTATTAGTTGCCCTCTGCTTTGGCAGTCAGGAGCTGAAACACATTTGCAATATGCTAGGAGAACTCAATGTTACTTTTCACTATTGTAAATATGACTGGAGGGCCAAAACCTTTCTCCTAAGATTTTGTAAATCATTTGATGAGACTAATGATGGAAATAAATCAAATGGATGCATTATTTAATAGGTTGTATTTTTCTATTTGTCAGCTCAGTTAAGTGGAAATCTCTGTTTCCCAGCTGATGTACTGCAAGAGCTGACTTGAGGCATCACTCCTGTGTGTGGAGCCCATGCTGTTCATGCTGTGTTCTCAAATTGCAGTTTAATAGAGCTAAGGAGTCTTTGCAGTTGCTTGCTGAAGGATTAGTAAAAGTGCATCCCTTAGTGTTTCCTTGGAGCAATTCTATTCTGAATCAAGGGGATACTTTGACCTGTTTATAAATAGTTTAGTGCTTGTCGTTTTGGACATTGTACTTTGGGTTTGAGGCACTTGACTGTAGGGTTAGGCCTTATGTCAGTGATTAAAATACCTGGTAGAATTAACCATTTCCTTGTTAAATAATTAAACTCCATCCAAAGCCCATTTAATTTGGTATTTGCATTTGTTTTCAATAGGGTTTAGGTGAACACTGCAATATTTTAACTGAAATTTGTGCATAATGTAATTTATCTTGCAATTAGAAAACTATATTAAAAAAAAAGAGAGCAACCAATTACAAATCAACTAATATCTTTGTGGTGGTGTTTAGTGCAGCTCTGTAGATGCAAAAGTTGAATGACAAGAAAATAAAAAGCTGTTATTAAAAGCTGAGCTCATTCTGTACTGCTAATGTTCCCTGATCCCCATCTCCCAATTTCTTTACACAGGTGACTTGAAACTTGTGGAAAAACCATCTCCTCTGACACTTGCTCCCCATGATTTTGCAAACATTAAAGCTAATGTCAAAGTCGCTTCAACAGAAAATGGAATAATTTTTGGTAATGTTGGTAAGTAACAATTCAGTGTGCAAAATTAACATGAATGTGTTGCATTTTTAACTGCTTGATGAGCTCAAAAATAAGTAAAATCCTTCATATGGGGAGAAGAGATTAAATTACAATGTAAGAATATTTTGCAATGATTTAAAAAAAATTTTGTATTGCTGTTAGTTAAAACCATCATAGAATGTGCTGCCTTTAGGATGATTGTCAGTGTGAAATTGAGCAAGGGTGGTAACTCAGCACCCTTATTAAGTGTAAGTTCACTTCTTGGAACCTTCAGAAATGGTTTTGTGTGTTCTCTTGCAGTGTATGATGTCTCTGGAGCAGCCAGCGACAGAAACTGTGTGGTTCTCAGTGATATTCACATTGACATCATGGATTACATCCAGCCTGCCTCCTGTACAGATGCTGAGTTCAGACAGATGTGGGCAGAATTTGAGTGGGAAAACAAAGTTAGTTGGTTTTTGGTTTGTATGTTACCTTGTTGAAGAGATACAATTCTGTCTCTTGCTCTACAGCAGCCTGGTACAGCAGCATTATCTATTGCCACATAAACCTCACTCAACATCCTCATTGGATGTTTACCTCAAGTAGCTTATTCTCTTACAGCTATCTTATCAGTTTCACAAGCTTAGCAATGCAATAACTGGGGTTTGACTTGCAAAAGAGGTTGTGTGCATTGAGCTTTACCTCCTGTATGGCAGCTGTCCAAACTGACTGGGGATTGCTGTGTATTTTGGCTCAAAGGTGAGATGGCAACAAGTGTAAGTTTATGCTGAGGCTTCAGAATTGCTCATGCTGCTCAGCCTCTCCAGTTCTTAATCACATTGTCTTATGGTTTGCAAGGGAGTTTTTAAAGGTTGTTTAGGCCAGCCCCCTGCCAGGGAGACAGGAACATCTTCCTTTCACCTTGCAACTTTGCAGTACAGCTGTAGCATAAAGTTCTGGGTGCTGTGTAAGACCAGCAGGACAGTGGGTACCCTTCATAGTAACTGAGGGTGCCCAAACCTAAAAAAAGGGTTTAAGATAATGTCATATAAGAATGGAAGAGAAACATGAAACCAGAATGGGAGATATTTTACAAGAACTGTAGCCTTGTGTGGTACATAGGTGTGCTTACTTGAAACTAGGTTTAATGTCTCAGGGGAACTTGTGCACTTGTGCAATATATTGTAATATATGATATATGAAGCCTTACCAGTTTGTAAACTGCTTCTAAGAGATATGTTAAAAAAAAAATAAACAAGGCACATAATATGCAATAAGATAAAGCCAAGGCAGCCCAGAGAGCTTTGTTACTAGAAAGGGAGGATGAAAGGACTGGTTAAAAGCAGACTTTGGACTAGGTATTGCTTTTTCTTGTTCTGGCAGTGTGTAAACTGTATTCAGACAAGGAGTCCACTGTTTGCTGTAGAGAATCTAGATGTTCAACAGAGTGTCATATTCACCCAATAGATTCTAGAAACCATGGTAATAGCCTGAAATTCTCCATCTTAACAAGTAGATGGCAGGAAGGGGAGACTTTGTATGATTCCCACGTAGTGGGGAGTGCATCCAGCTTACTGAGTGTGCTGCTCCTCAAGGAGGAATGTGGAGGTGATCTCCTCTATAGAGCCCTGAAGAAAAGATTTCAGAAATACCCAAGGTGCTAATTAAAGTAATTGCCTTTTTTTATTTCTTTCTTGAAGGTAACAGTGAATACAAATATCATTGATTTAAATGAATACTTACAGCACATACTGAAGTCAACCAATATGAAATGCCTGACTCCTGAGAAGGTGAGCTATTTCTTGGGGAGTTTTAGATACCTTTCTTTGAGTTCCTGTGCCTTGTTATTTAATTAGCTCAACATTTGTTGCTAATATTCTTAGAAATGCCTGCTTACAATATGAAATAGTACATATACCTCGAAGTTTTTGCTCTGAAATGAGTAAAAGCAAATAAATGTTACCAAAATTCTCTGCTGTCCCCAGCTTGAAAATCAGAATGTCCATTTTGATTCAGAGTAGCTAAGCTGTAACACAGACTTGATGGGATCATCTGTTTACATAAAAGGGCTTTTTTAATACCTCCATATTTCTTCCTTCTCTGATAAATTTTACCTTTCTTTTGCCAGTTTAGCCTTTTTGTTGTAAAGCAAAATAAATACATAGAATGGCTACTTGCTGTTAAGATACAGCATGTATAGCTATTAGCTATTACATGTATAGTAGCCAAATTCAGTATAGTAGCTATTTAGCTTCTTTGCTATTTGGCTTGTGGTCGAAACAAGCCAAAAAATTCCCTCCTGCCTTGTCTTGCTGTATTCTCTAGACTGCATAATTCCCCATGTGAATTTCTAGGAAAAGGTTACCCAGTGTGTGATTTCCCACAAGTTACAAAATGTTGCATGTGAAGAAAGGAGTTTAAATGTGATACATTGACAACTGCCTAGGGTGAGCTAAACTGTGTTATGGGGATTTTGGCCTTTTTAAGAGTTCCCATGTGAACTTGTCTTGCTGAATTCTCTAGACTGCATAATTCCCAATATGAATTTCTAGAAAAGGGTTTACCAGTGTGTGATTTCCCACAAGTTACAAAACGTTGCATGTGAAGAAAGGAGTTTTAACATGATACATTGACAACTACCTAGTGAACTTAGGTCAAGCTAAAGTGTGTTATGGAGATTTTGGCCTTTTTAAGAGTTGCCATGTGCTTTCCCTAGGCCCTTTCAGGCTACTGTGGCTTTATGGCAGCCAATCTGTATGCCAGGTCCATCTTTGGAGAGGATGCCCTGGCCAATGTGAGCATTGAGAAGCCGATCCACCTGGGGCCCGAGGCGCCCGTCACGGGCCACATCCGCATCCGTGCCAAGAGTCAGGTAAGGGGCTTGCCAGCCTCACCACTTTCTGGACAATGTACCAAGCACTCCTGAAAATGCACAGATTTTTTCCAGTCTTTTCTCTTGGTGTGTTATAAAATCGACCTTTGCACCAAGATTTCCTGGTTTTGTCCATAGTGCTGAAGATACCATGCTGTATTTTATTTGCTTTTCAATAAAGAGCAAATATGCCCCAGGGTTACATGATGTTTTTCCCACCAAATTGCACATTTCAGTGTCACACAACAAGGAAATTTTATGCGGATAATTGCTATTCACCGATTCTTTTTAAAAACAGCAAAACAAAACCCCAGGGTTTTTAGTAGGAGTATTTTCTGTAGATATATGAGCCTGCTTTGGATTTTAGAGTTTCTACCTCCCAAGTTAAAAAAAAAAAAAAAACAAACAAGAATTTGGAATAAAGAAAGAAAAAGCACCAGTGTACAATAGAAGTATTTTAAACAGTGTACAGTAAAGGACTGCCTGAGAGTTTTCATATTCAAAGAAACCATTAGTTCATGTGATGTCACTGTGAAGATTTTGGACTGGTTTAAATTGAAGTTTCTGATAAGTTACAGTGCCATTTTTACATATGACTGCGTTCAATTGCATATGCCAGCATGGTTTCAACTTGAAATCATTGTGCTCTTGAATTTGTGGATATATTCATGCAGTTTCTTTGGATGGCTCTTCAGTTTCTGTGCAATATTAATCTGGCTCTATGACTGGATTATTTTCCATAGCTGTGCTGCACTGAGTGTGCTGGTGTTGACACTGGGACTTTCAGCAGTTGAATTTCAGTAACTGGACAGGCAGTTGTAATTTCTCCCCTGGCAGTCCTCTTTCAATTGGTGGGTGGTCAAAAGGTTAAAACTGGTTTTATTCTTCTGCTTTTCATGTTGATAACACATGTGACAGTTGCCAGCACAATTAAGTTTCACTGTCTCAATTATATTTGTAGACCTAACCTTTACCTAGTGAGAAGGAAGTGAGCACTATGAAATGTACAAAGTGAACAGCTAGAAATTTCCATGGCACTGACTTCATAGATTTCTATATATGGAATTTCCATTTTAATATAGATGAGATAAAGTTATTTTCAAGTGAAGTATTTGTGTCATGATTGTTGTCTTCCTTTTCCTTGCAGGGAATGGCCCTGAGCCTTGGAGATAAGATCAATCTGTCTCAGAAGAAGTCAAGTTTATAAATTTTACCTAATGTCTTTTCAGGTCTTTTACACTTTAACCTTAGGTATGTGGCTTTTGGGATCCAGAACATCTTATATTCCTCAGTGTTCTGTAATTGTAGAAGCCAAGCTTTTGAGCTGAAAGCATTCCAGCAGATAATTTATAGGTTCTCCATGATTGATATTGAGCAAATTTTAAATCTCCAGGGTTTTTTTTTTTCTTTGTCCTGGAAGTCATGTTTTCTTTGTCTCTAATATATACTGATGCTCACAGTACAATAAACAAGTTATACCAGTACTGTTTTGTCTGTAAGTCATAATCTCTGTTATTATCTGATCAGTACTAAATATCAGTCCAGGGGTACTTTGATTCTCTGAGAAAGGGGGAGTCTGTAATTCATTAAGTGTTTACAATAATGACTAGGCCTGAATATGTGACTGTGTGATCATGAGTCTTAAAATACTCTGGTACACCTAGGAGAATATACCTAGGCTGTATATTCTAGATGGTAGTGTAATAACTTGGCACAGACAAGCTTGTACTATCAAAAAAGAGACTGTCAAAATTCAGCTTTTTCTAGCAGGTTGTAAAACCTTAAACTTTGTTTCTGAAGTGCTTTCCTAACAGTGTTATCCTGAGTGACATAACATTGCTGGTGGTGGTCTTATTTTTCAGTTCCTGTGGAAAAGCCAGCCCAGTGCAGCGTTAAAGCTGTAGCAGCATAAGCAGTTTTTCCATGAATGCAGCCATTGGCCCCATGTGTGAGCTCAGGAGGGAAAGATTCAGACTCATTATGAGCTTGCCATGAATTTAACTATGTTGAGAAGGAAGAGTTGTGAGTGAAGGTCAGGTCAGGATGTTGAAGTAAGTTAACACCACTTGGCTACTAAATGTTATGCAAATTAGCAGTGGATTAAAACATATAACCATAAATTGAAAATACTATCAGCTGTATCCATTCTGCATTAATTCTGAATTTGTTGAATTTTTGCAAGCAATTACCTCTACAGAAGAGTGTCCAGAGCCAGCAGTGTTCTTCCAGTTGGCTGAAAGTCCTGCTGCTGGATTTCCACAGCTGTGACCTGCTCCAGGACAGAAGAGAATATTCCAACTAGCTGATTCCCTAAAACATTTAAGGCCTCAGTGGTGAAAATACCTATCTTTCTTTCTGAATAAGCACAAGGCACACACATGTAAATTCTGAAGTGAAATAGTCTGGGTTGCTCTATTTTATCTGGCTAAAGTGCAATGCAAAACCTGAGCATGGTTTTGCTGAATGACCTATTTATTTTTCATGTTTTGAAATTCCTGTTTGGTTCTGCCCTTATTTTGGTTTTTAGTGAAAGCTCTAGCTCCTGCATAGCAGCAAGAGCTGAAGCTCAGAGTATGTAGGACTGCCTTGATAATGTCCTTATGTGTCTGCATGATCCCACAGCAGCTGTATTCCCTTCTGGGAAGTTTTGCCAGAGTCACAAGGTTGTAGTAGAGATAATCAAATTGTGGTCTTAACTGCTCAATATTTCATAATTTGGGGGTGAGGGGTGCTGATGGGAGAAAAGCATTAGGAGTATGTTGTATGGGAGCTCCTGTGAAATTCCATGGATACCAGTATGCTGCTTTGGGGTGAGTGTGGGGGATGTCTTTCTACAATCACTTCAAGCCAAACCAGGATAAAGGAAAATCCTAGGAGTCCAGTGGATGGTTTCATCTCTTCATGAAGACACTGTGAGCTCTAACAGAGACTGTCATAGCTCTCTGGGGACTGGTTTGGATGGGATGGGTTTGCTGACCACAGCCAAGGAAAGGATGTTTTTGGAGGAGAATGACTTCCAGTATGTGTTATCCAAGCCATGTTTCAGTCACAATCTGCTCTCCTCATTGGAGAATAGGAAAACATCCTGGCACAGACAGCTGGGAGGGGAACATGATTTTGTTTGTGACAGTATTTGCTGTCAGGATTTTATGGAAGGGCATGGAAACACCTGCTCAGCAGAAGCTCTCATGACTTTGGGATTCATTTTCCACCTGCCATGCTTTTCAGTAGCTCTCCTGCAGAATTGGTTTTGTACAGACATTTTCATTGATGGCATGCATTTTTTCAGTAGCCTGAATGCTAAAAATACTAGATCTGTGTTTCATGTCTATGCTTCAGAGATGGAATTCCTTTCTTTTATACATCCATTCTATTGTGTTCTGGCTAATCTTTTGCTCAGCAGCTCAGATAACAAATTGATTCTGTTCCTGTGCATACAAAGGAATATCTTGCAGACCATCATTCTTCAGAATCCCCTTGCAGTTTTTCCACTGAAGTAAAAGCTGGTGTACATCTGTGGCTCTGAATTGTTCCAAACTTGGTATGAGGAAGTTGTTGTACCCTGTTTTCTGCACAGCAGTATGTATTACATCACTGGGCTAGGGTTGAGGGAGTTATTCCCCTGCTCTGATTTCAGAAAGTTCTATAAGAACAGGAATAAATTACCAGGAGGAGTAAATGGAGCAAGAAAGCTTGCTGTTTTCCATTAAAAGTTCTAGAAAGTCATTGCAGGATGCAGTGTTAGAATAGCAGGAAGCCAGTTTCTACTATGCCTCTGCTTCTGATGTCCCTGCTGCCAGGACTCAGGGCCAGGTTTCTATATTCAGGGCTTCATGAGGATTTGTATTTGTGTTATTTAGATGCTAACATGAGAGGCAGAAATGTTTATTTGAGGAGAGGCAGATGTGGGCAGCTCTGATTTGGGAGTGGAAGGGCTCATCCCAAGAAAGCATGAGTAGGGAGACTGGATTTATAAAAACTTTATAGAAGATGTAAAAAATGAAATTAAAAATCAGGCCACAGAGGAACTTCATTTGTACACTGACCTTCAGAAAGATTTGTAAGTGGTTCTGTAGAGGCAGCTTTATGCACCTCTGAGAAGTGTGAAGCTTGTGTGAGGTGTTTGCTCTCTGTTGTGTGCTTTTTGGCACAAAGCTGAGCTGAAAGACTCAGTCACTTAATCCTGTTAGCAGCTCCCCAGCACCAATTCAAAGCGTTTTATAAATTCTTCAAAGTTTTCTTGTGTTGTTACACCAGGGGGTGCTGTCTTGCAACTGATAAATTTTTGGAGGCTGTTTTTTTGTTTTGTTTTTTTTTTTTTTAAAGTGTTAAGGAAGAAAGTAAAGGATCTGCAGGTATGTGCTGCAAGTTCTGTCATAGAAGCAGTAGAGAGTAATTTTGGCCCACTCTTGGGGTCACTTTCCATTGGCTTTTGTATATTTTTAGGTTGCCTAGCTAAGTGTAAGCAGTGCACACCAATTCACAGCTCAGATTACTAATACAGTACATCTGTTCAAACACTGCCTTTTCTCTAGAGATTTCACTTTTCTAAAGCACAGTGAGATAGATTTGGCCATACACAGCTGGCCTAGGGAGGATCTCCCATTTGAGAGACATGAAAATGGTTTCACTAGGAAAGGGATGTGGGTGTAATATAAGAAATTCTAGCTGTAACTTTGCCTGTACATTTGTAATACTAACCTAGGCCATTTTCTGTTTGAGGAAAGCCATAAAATATCCACTGTATTTCACTGGATAGTTCTTTGGATTTTTTTTGTGTGTTCTGTAACTTGTGACTTTAGCCTTGTCTAAGCCCTGTGTATATTTTTTTTATTTCATCAGTTATCCACAATTCATAAGAATAGAATAGAATTGCTACCAAAATGTGATTTCTTTTGTTTTGAAAGATGAGCATATTTCTTCCAGCCATAGATTGTAGGAATTTTATAATTTAATTATAAAGTACAAATATATTATGTATATAAAATGTAGACATTTTATATTTGCCTAAACCAGTAAATTTAGATAGGTATAACACCTGCAGTTTCTGTGGCTTGTAAGTGCCTCTTTTGCTCTTTCTTTCACTGGAATATCATTTAGGGGAAGCATAACATACTAAGCTTATTGTTATCCTGGCCCCAAAACAGAAGCAGTGTTAGTGGGTCTCACTGTCCCTGCATCTTATTCACAGTGGTTTTCAGGTTTGATGTTTCAGGATTTTCCTGTAATAGCTTATCAAAGTCTTCTCAGCAGATAATCACACTACATCTTTTCACTAAAAATGTGGTCTCTTTTTCTTTTAAGGTCTTACAGTACCAGAAAGAGCTGTAAGGATTTTATGATGCTTCTAATTTTAGTTATGTCCAAAGTTTGGAGACGAATTTCAAAATGCAGTAAAGAGTTCTTAATCTGATCTTTCTGAATAACTTCTGTCACTCATATTTAGACACAAGAATAAACAGTTATTTCTGCTGTGTTGTTCTTAAGCTGTGTGTAAATATTTTACTACTTTTTAGAAATTTCACTTGGATGGGATTCCCTATGTCCTTTTGTTTTTTCCATCTTTAATTTTATATATTTTTCATTGCATTTCTTAATTAAGTGAAAAATCAGGAATTGCCTGTGTTCCAGCCAATTCCTCATGCATTGCTGTAAAGCATGAAGATACAAGGCCTAACAAATACATACTTTTATTCCTGGAAGCAAAGTAATCCCTGACTTCACAAGTTATATATATTAAAACACATAAATAACAAAGCTGCAAATCTTGTTTGACCTTTGCTCTTTTCTTTATAATGGTGTATTTTTGCATTGCATTCCATTTTTCTTGGAAATTTTTGGGGTTTGTAATACCATGTTCTCAAAAGCCAGTAACTGATTTTTGTGGCAGTATTTAATGGATGGTACCTGGGAGCAGGTCAATTTTTCTCATATATCCAAGAAATCACTTTAGGACCTCAGTTCATAGCTGTGGAGATAGGCTGCCACCTTTGTGAAGTGTTCTGAGAGCTGCTGGTGAAAAGTTCTGTACAAAAGCTCAGATGCTGTTGTGCTTCTGAAATGTAGTCTACAGTCCTCACTTTCTTCCTCACCACTAAATGGGCAGGTGGTTGGGCTTAGAGAGACTTCAGAGACAGCTCTGGGGGAGTACAGGGAGACAGAGCTGGGACCTGGATGGCTTGCTCTGATAAGCAGCAGGCTGAAGAACAGAGGCTCTGCCAGCTCCATGATATAATTTACATTTTGCTGTAGTTTCCTGTGAAGACAGTAAGTTCTCAGTACAGCAAGACTAGTTTTTGACATGCACAAAAGCTAATAAACAGTCAGGTAAGTGATGTGCTGTTTAGCAGTGGAAGGACAAAGCTGCAACAGAGGCAGCCTGGAGTGTTTCAAGTGACCTTTCCTGTGAGCCAAGGAAAGGAAATGGATAGATAATTGAAAGCTGAGCTTCTCAGACTTGTCCTGCTGCTCCCATGCCACCAGGATTGAAAGGATTTGTGCAACACCTTGTTTGTTACAATGAAAGCATAATTTCTATCTGTTTTGCAGTCTAACAGAGAGGCACAGCCTCTTTTGGAGGCAAATGCAATCATCCTGTTGACATTTGTAGGCAGTTTGGAAGCTCCTCTTCTTGCTAGACTGTTCCTGTTAAATCCTGTGCACATCCCTGGATGCAGGGGGCCAAATCCACTTCTAGAGGGCTGCACCCAGTGTCTGTTTCAATGCCTTTGAGGGACCCCAACCTTCCTGCAACACCCTTGTCACCCTCTCATCCCAGGGAACCCAGACCCCAGAAGGGGCAGCAGGAGAGCAATCCTCAGGAATGGCACTACAGCTCCCTCCCTTCTTTTAGGCCCCAGGCCCCAAACAGCCAGAGTTTTCCACAAACATCCCATAGGAGGTTTCCTGATGTCCCAAGCCATCTTGCTGCCATTTTGGGGGGCTCTAAAAATACAGGAACTCCAGCAGTGAGCCCACAACTGGCTGAGTTAAAGCCCTCAGGTTCCAAGGATGCCTGAAACCAAGAGGTCCAAAACCAAAACGTGTGGCTGCCCATCTTTGTGGCACTGGTGTCACAGAGCACCCATACCAGCTCACCCAGCCCATCTGCCAGCAGCAGCAATCCTTGTGATCATTGCTGGGGTGGTGTGGACTGTGCATTGGGCTGGATGACTTTTAAAGGTCCCTTCCAACCCAAACCCTTCCATGATTCAATATTTCAGTATATTCTGCCAGTCTTCAGTTGTCTCAGGTGGCCAATCAAAGGAGCCCTAGAGGCCCAGATCTTGCTGTTTTAAGGAGAATCTGCAAATTGACATATACTTCACCCAAGGAAAGACAGAAGGGCTTTGTATTCATAGAAAAAGGGAAGAGCAGTGGTGTTGGATCTTCCTCAAAAGAACTCTTAAATGCTCGTTGAAAGGTTTAGCTGATCCTTGATTAGATATGGTTATGATAAACTTTTGGGGGGAGTTAATTTCCTCAGCTTTCTGTGATGCTATTCTATACCTGCCTTTGTGAAAAAGGTTAGCTACCCCAAATTGTTGAGGAATCCTTAATGGCACTGTCCTCTGCCACAAAGTGTCCAAATCTTATCAAAACAAGGGAGTACCTACTTTGCTGGCCTAAAATGTGTTATGTGTGATCACTGTAGTTATTTGAATTGTGGGCAGGACTTTTTAATTTTATGTTTTGCAGTATATTATGTATTTATAAAGTATCCTAAAAATGCACTTAAACAATTAGGACCTGGAAGTACAGTGACATCTGAAGAAACACTGCTGTCCACTGAACACCTGGCAGTGCTCAATTAGAAATGTTTCTGCCCTCAAACTCTGCTGCATGGAGGGTGTGAATGACAGTGGAACAGAGGTGTGTTGTGGTGTGGGTCTGTATCACATGATCAGTTATCCTGGGTGATGTAAGTGATGCAGCTATTACAATCACTTGTCTATTCATGTTTTGTGATGGCATCCTTAAATGTGATAGAACTCTAGAATTATAGATTATCACAGAAAGTTCAGTCATCTCAAAAGTATGTTAAACTGGTGCCATTCACATAGAGGAGTTCCATGGAATCATTTCAAAATCCAGCTGGGCTGTGTAGGTTGCCCAATGGAGATGCAGTGCAATTTGGTTTGACTGCTTGTATCTATGTGATGTTCCTGCATCTGAAATTAATTCTGGTGCTTGTGACTGAGCAAAAGATACCTGTCCCTCTGAAGTTCCACTAAGCCTCAGCTTTCATGACTTAAGCAGCTCCTTAGAGAAATGGTTCTTTTCTTAGTTGTTTCCATGCAGAATTTGTGTGATGGAAGCAGGATTTAAGCTTGGGAATAACTGATTGATGATCATGTCTGCCCTGTTTGGATCCAAGCAAAGATCACCCCCTGACAGCCACGCTGCACTGTCAGCACTGCAGTGGCTGAGTGAATTCATGGCTTCTCAGTGCTGGCCTGGGACTAGTGCATCAGATCATTGCTAAGGCTGTCATTCCTTGGAAGTTGGTCTGAAGTGATGAGGAAGTTTGCTGGTGTCCCAGTCAGAGCCAAGTTAGAGCCTCTTGGAAACATGAGCAGGATGGAATCTTGAAACCTGGAGCATGAGAGGCCTGGGGCTGGGCTATTGCTCCCCATGGGAGAAGCACAAGGGGGACTGCATTTGAGGGCAATGGGATGGTTTTTCCTCCAGTGCATTCATTCCAAAATCTACAGGCAGGTGCTAACCATGCTTGGAGCTGCAGTTATTGCTGTCAGTCTTGGGGCTGATATCCTTAGAACAAACCACTTGCATCTCTTGTAAATTTGCTGAAGCTTGTTTCTCCATGAAGCTAGCAGGGGATTAGGGCTCTCTGCCAGGGACTGTGTAATATTTTGAAACCCAGGTACTGTGTGTTTCCTCCCACAAATGTTCACAGCTGCACGTAATGTAGCAATATGTAAGTGAAACAAGGGTGCTCCTTGGTTCCCCAAATCAAAACCCACAAGGGTGAGCACTTCCCCATTCACACACAGCCCTAAGTACTCTCAGAGCACATCTGAAGCTTTTTTAAAGGGTCTATTACTCTAAATTTCTTGAAAACTTCCTGAAAATTAAAAATCAATCTGTTTTCTCGATCTCTGTCAAATTGTAATCTTATGGAAGCACTTTTTGTGCCCAAAGAGAAGGACTGTGACAGGAGACAAATGCAGTCATTTACCCTGGCAGACTCATTCTCTGCCTGACCTCACCCCAATGGCATTTTGAGAGTGTGGGTGCGTGATTTTGTTCAGGTGAATCACTCAAAATTACCGTTTGTCTGAAAGAGTTTATCAGAAACTAATGGGATTTTGCAGAATAAATGGCTTCACAATTCTTCATCTAGCAGATTGCTGAGAGATGAAATGGGTCTCTGAGGTATTTATTAACTTCTGTGGGCAGCTCTGGATATAAGAAAGGCGTGTGCTTGAAACTTCTGTACAGGAAGTCTTAAAACCCTTTGTTTATCAGTGAGGAGTTTCTAATGCACAATCAAAATGCCAATCATCTATTTGTCTGCTGCCTATAACACTGTTTGTAATACAAGTCTATTTTAATAAAGAATTCAAATTTTCTAACAGTAAATTTCTAAAAACTGGTATTTTTATAAAATTCTTTGGCATCCCATTTTCTGAACAGTCTTTTCTCCCAGCTCAGAACACTGGTGGATGCACAGCTCCTGAGAGGTAGGAGAAGGGTTTCTCATGGGCCTGGAAGAAAGTGACAGCCATGATGCTCACCCTTCTCAGAAATTTTATAAAGCTGTCAGAATGGAGTGTCAAGTTTTGATACCAGATGTAATTATACTCAAGGCAAGTGTATATTTAATGCTGAATCATAGGAGTGTTAAGCAGGCAGGGTAGAATTTGCCTGTATGGACTACTATTGTTTAGTGAGCAGGCTAAAGCTTATTCTCTGTTTTTGTCTCTACGTGTCACAGCATGAGCATGAATCAGAGCTGGTACAGAGCAAATGTGATGTGCAAATGCAGTTTAATTCTGCAAACTGTGTCAGTGAGAGGGAACTCACCCTTCCCAAAAGGGACTCCTCACTCTGGGCCTTAGCCAGGACACTGGGATGATTCCCACTGCACAGCTGTGATTTGAATTTTCTGTGGGTGTCAGATAGGTTTTATGGAGACAGGGATGGTATATTTGTAATATGTGCTGGACATGTACAGACCATGATGTGCTGTGCCATCAGCTAACGCTGCATTAGCTGAGCCATACCATAATAAGCACTTCTACTGATTTTTGCCTTCTCTTTGCCTACCCTCCTGGATATTCTCATACTGCAAGGAGGAAAGGATTGTGAGAAAGAAACAAGGGAAGATTGTGTGTAGGAAGGGAAATTTCTTTTAACATTCTGTAATTCTGTAATTTTCCATAATCACCTGTGTAAGTGGTTTGCTCTAAGTTTTTGTTTTTTTTCTAAGCACTTAACAAATAATAATAATGGCCTAATAATAATTAAAAAAAAAAAAAAGAAAAGCACAGTATCACTGTGAGATTGTTTTAATTTTGATGGTCAACAGAAATACTGTTCAGTGGTGCAAGGGAAAAGCAGATTGAAGCAGCCACTCTAAAAACAGATTTTACATTAGTTTTTAGCAGAATGTTTCATTTTTAGTAGATATTAAGATCTCTTTATGGCATGTTGTAAAGGGGAAATATTTTTAAAGTAGTTTTTTGTTGAGCATCCTGCAGATGGGGAGAGTTGATTGTCACTAATGAAGTGTTTTATGGCTAAGACCATTGCTGGAATAAAACTGTTGGCTACTTTTGCCTGCAGGTTCTACATCAAAATCTTGTATACATTAATTAAGTTTAGTTTCCTCCTTTCTTACTGCTCTTATTCATTAGTGAATACTGTGGGTTCCTTTATTGCATCTTCTTCATCCTGGATCATTATAGGGTCACTAAATGTAATTTTCCCTGTGGGTATATATTAGCTGTTCCTGCTCATTTCACAACATTGTAATTACGGAGAAACCAGAGGTTTCAAATTATGAAAACAATTTGGTTTCATTTAGATTCAGTGTCAGCCATAGGGGAAAATCCTTCCATGCACCTACTTTGTCAGGTTTGTTTTTTGCTTTGTTTTTAACAGAAAAGGACCTGGATTTACTGCTCCAATGCCTCATAGAAGGTCGGAATCTTGTGGCAGCATCCTTTTCCTGCATAGCCAGTGGGTTCTGAGATATTACTGCTTTTTGAATGCAATAATTCCTCTTTGAGCAGGCAGATGCAGCTGGGGTCCTGAGCAGGGTGCAGTGAAGGCCATGGTCAGTTCCCCCATGCTGGGCACTGCCTGTGCCAGGAAGGAGAGGGGAGCACTGCAGCTCGAGGCCCCTTGCTCTGAGTTTTCCTTTCCCCCTTTGAGGGGAGCCTGGCAGAGGGGTGGCTGCTGCCCAAGGGAATTGGGTTTCTCTCTCGTGCCATGTGCTGGGAGAAACAGCAGCTTTGAGAAGATGGCAACTGACTCCTCTGATTTTGGGAGCAGCTACTGCTTTTCTGGTCATGCTGGCATGGAATTGAGTCCCCATCAAGGACAGCTAAGAGAAGACTGTCCATGTTTTCCCAGTGTAAGTTTTCAGGTGAGGGTAGCACACCGTGCTTGGCACACCCCTTACAGCATGTCCTGTGCTGCTTGTGTTCCTCTGGATTTCCAGGGCATGTGCACTTTTGCTCAAGAGGGAGGGTTGCCAGCAGTTGCACAGACTTTATCTGATTCTGAGAGAGATAAGGAGAAGGGCAAGTACACATCTTTCACTGGTCAGTGGCAGGAATGATCCCAGCCAGGTTTAGCATTACACTGCTCTCGCTCATGTAGCTGGTGTTTAAAGCCAAGGATGACAGGTACCCCGTGGTTCTTCTGACAGCAAACAAAGCAGGTACTGAGTGCAGCTTTGCACACAGTGCTGCACTTGAAGCTCAGTTGTTTCTGCCTACAGGATATCCATTATTTCAGTCCTTAGGCTCTCCAGGAAAAGGCTGCTGCACAAGTGCTGCAGTTGGAACAAATCCCTGAAGTGTCTGAGGGCCATAAGCCCATTTCACCTCTACCCATGCATCAAATATGAACCCATGTCTCCAGTGACTTATCTTTCTGCACCACTGCTCTCCAACCCTCTCTGTAATGCTCTTATTTCTGGATGGGTCACAGGGGATCCTCTTAGGCTTTTAATCTGTAGCTTATTGTTTAAAGATTTATTTGTTTTGCAAGACTCCCACCAGTGCTGATCACAGGCCAGCAGCCATGGGAGGGAGCTGGGCAAATGGGAGAGTTTCCACTCTTTCCTCATTCTTATCTGTGATGAGGCTGCTTTGAAGGATTCAAGTTATTTGCAAACATCATCTTAAAACTGCAGGTGTTTAATTGTTTGCAGAGGAAATGTGTGTGAGAAAATGAGGTGCAACCAGCAATCCCTTGATGGTGCAGAATAGCCTTTTTTTTTTTCTTTTTTTTGTAGGAGCACCTTGTTTCCATAGCTACCCTTAGTTAAGATTCCTGCTGTTGGGATAACTTCAGTTCTGCAAGTACCAGAGGGTGCCCAGCAGTGGAATGGTTTGGTCTCAGGAGGGGATGGGTGCAAGGTTTTCCCCTGCACACACAAGCAGCACCTCCTTTGCTGGGCTCTGCTAAACCCATCTCCTTCTCCCTCACTTTAAAGAAGGCATTCTCACATTTCTTTCTGTGCCTTCTTCTCCCTCCAGCAGACTTTCCCACTTCAGGGACACACTGCCACAACAGGAAAATTAATTAAGCCAAGAAACCTTAAAGAAAACACTGATCTCTTTCCCTGCTGCCAACTCAAGAGAGTATAGCCAAGGGAAGACTGGAATTCTTGCTCTGATCCCTCTGTTCACCCAGTGTTAAGTCTGTATCCTGCTAAAAATCTCCAAACAAAGAGAAAACCAAACCCCAACCAAAACAAAACAACTCCTATCTCTTGGAACTTCTCCTAATTGCAGATAGAGATATTAACGTTGAAGTTTCTGTCTCATATTTTTCCCATGTTATTTTTAGTTTTCTAGATTCTCCCTTCCCCATGCAGGCAGCAACACGTTGATGGGATGAAGTGTTAAAGTTTGGTTGTTAGTGTAGCTGTACTCATATGCCACAGTCTCAGGAGTGTTGGGTTGGGGATGAAATAGTAGTTTTCTACTCATTGACATAAATAACTGTAATAATAGGAAAAAGCTTACAGAAGCCTAAGTGGTTTGATGACACTGGTAACTTCTAAAGCTTTGCTTGGGTGTTTCTGTGGGTTTCTAAGTGTGTCACATATTGATCACTCGATTCCCTCTCTCCTTTCTGTGTTGAAACTCATGTTCTTGTCAACGATGTGTGTCCAGAAGCAGTGGACTTCAAACCTATTCATGGGTATTTCTAACTTCTTGTTATCTCTCCCCCTTTGGAACTGATGGAATATAGCTTAGGCTGAGGCTTTCTCTCTTGTCACAAAAAGGAGCAAAGCTGCTTGCAGCCTTTCCTCCTACTTATCTATTTCTGTAGCCATGAGGTACAAGGGAAATCTCAGCTTCTATTTTCTTCAATTTTCCGCTAAATTTCCTTTGAAGGTTATCTTCCCTGGAGGCTTCAACTGATCCATTTTCTTTTCATTTCCTTCTCTTTTTTTTTT
>VXBS01004211.1:1006122-1026948 GCA_013400255.1 Sitta europaea
CCCCTTTTTTTTTTTTTTTTTTTGGCAGTGGGTAATGTGTTCATGTAAAGAAGAAAGGAGAGAAGAAGAAAGTGAACCTTTCTGCTGGCATAAAAACTTCAGTCCTTACTGTGCTTCTGGGCTCTCTGCTTGGAGATCCTGAATACAGCCATGCATCTCTTCTGTGCTGTAAAAGGGAATGCAGCTGGGAAGGATGCTATTTGAAGTAATTTTCCTTGTGGACTTTGAGTCAGGCCCTTTTGTAGGAGATCTGTTGTCCATATATATATTCATGTAATCATAGCTCTTTGCTTTATTGATTTAAAGTCAGTTTTAATTAGTCCTTCCTTTTCTAATTCATCTGGAGCCAGTGCAGCTAAACCCCATTTATCATGTTTTGTAGAGGGTGTGGGCTCAGAAGGGTAGCTCCTGCTCCATGAAGCAGGCTGGTTTTGCTCTAGGGTGGGAAATCCCAACACTCCTGCCCGAGGTCTCTGCCAAGGGGAGGAACAGAGAGGTGGTGGGAGTGGAAATGGAGCATGCCTGGGTGCCTGTGGTGTCCCAGCCCCAGGGAGCCCTTCCCTGCACCCCTGCAAGGCAGTGAAGATGGGCTGTGTTTGCACTCTTCTCTCTCCTGATGGAGCTCCCCCTCATCTGCAGAATTAATTAATGGCATCTTTTCCTGAGCACACTCTGCTTCAGCTTTTACTTTGGCTTTCAACACTCAATGCAGAATCTTCAAGCAAATTCATCTTTTGATGATTTGACCCTGCTTTCTCAGCAGCTCTTCTGGACTTTTTACTATTTTCTGACTGTACCTGAGTGTGTCTGTGAGCTGTCTGGGAGTTTAGAAAGCATTTAATATGTAAATAACCAAATATATGGGTAAGTCACAGTCTGTACCTCAGAACAAATTTTGGGAGATTATTGCATCTCTCCAATTCAGAACCTCTCTTGTCCAAAAATCAACCTTAGGCATTCTGAGAGCTGTTTGTGTTGCAGGAAGATGTGATGCAATGCATTTCAGATCAGCCCTGCTCCTGTCACAGGCTGTCTGAGGGGCTGCAGGATGGCTGGCACCACAAAGTCTCCTCAGATTCTGGGCACTCTGTGCTAGAACCTCTGTCTGATTTAAACCTGCACTTTATATTGACACCAAATTTCCTTTGCAGGATGAAGGGTTTGGCCTGTGAATTTCTCAGCTGAAAAGCACAACCATAAAATCCATGAGAAAAGCAAGTTTTCTGTTCACAGCAGAGCTAATGTAGCTTTCCTTTATATATTTGTATCTTCCTCACATGCTCATATCCACACTGCTTTTCCTTCTGCTTTTGTAAGACTTTCTAGTTCCCTTTCTGTATGTCTGTGGACAAGCAGTAGCATTTTGGGTAATGTAGAGTTATGGAGGGGCTGACTGGTAGGTCAGTATTGATGCCCTTAGTTAGTCTGTGTGTTAGTTTGGCCACGACAGTCTGCCTGTTCTTCCATAGTACCCATTTTTCCTCTCTATGTGACTGCTTGCTCGGGTTTCTGTCTTCCATCCAGCTGATTTGCATGAAGAAAAAAATAAAAATCTCAAGTGGTATATCAAATTTGGCTGAAAATGTCATTAACAGGAGTATTAGTTTGCTGCTTATGCTGAAAAACTTCAGTGTGTTCCTTTTTGGCCCCAAGTCATCTTATGTTTTATTGAAATATTTGCCCATGAGCTTTAAAGATACCAATAATTGAGCTTTCGTCCTCATTTTCTTTTCCTGTGGAATTTTATTTATTCATAGGGGAGCAATCTGATAGCTTATGTAGTATGTAGACCATTGGCTATATGACTTTAGTAGAAGGTCATTGTGCAGAAGATTAATAAAGGTATTTGACTGTGTTGCATTTCCTCTTTATTCATTGTATGAGCAGTGTTGACGTGTGCAGTACACTGATACAGATTGTACTCTTTCATCCAACTACACACAGTCCTATTCTCCCTATGTTTTGCCTTTAAAGTGAACCACTTGTAGTTGTGAATGATGTGATTTATTTTATTAATGGTATCTTTGCTGCAGGCTGTAGCATTGAGTCTCTTTGTCCCCATGAAGTCTTTTTTATGACAATGAGAATATATGACTTAGTGTTTGTTTCAGTAACAAGGAAACAACTGTATTTTGCTTGTACTTATTTTTTCAGTATCAAATTCTTTGTCCATTCCCTAAAAGAGACAAAATGGGCTGAAGCATATTCAAAGATCCTCATTTCAAACTTAGAATTATCTACTGGAACACTATTTTTAACGGGAGACAACACCTCAAGGAAACCAGTGCATTCCATAAGAATATCCTTAGGTTTCATTGAAATCAGTCTAGGATTTTGAGGCAAGTTCAGTGACCCCAGCCTGTTAAATTTCCAAAGTTAACTGGCACTGCAGATCTCTGTGTCTCTGGACTGCACACAGAGAGCCCAGGGCACTGCAGGGGGTTTGCTAGGAAGGCAGCTCCTTGTTGTCTCCAGCTGCAGCAAGGAGTTAGGATGCAATTGTATAGGCTGGACATTGTCCAAGGGTATCAGGAAACCCTACTGCCAGGGAAAGTGTCCCAGTGCTTTTGTTGACCTCTCCTCAGCAGGGCTGCCCTTACCCATTCACCCCCTGTGTAAGAAGTGGCAATGCTGCCACAGAAATTCCCTCCAAGCCTCTCCCCACAGCTCTGGGTCGAGCCCAGCTCTCCTCAGCATCGTTTCCTGCCTGCTTTGGTGCCACTTGGAGACCTTCCACTGCAAATATTGATCCAGCTTACACTGCTTTACTTCTGAGATGTGAGGAGATGACAGCATTTGGCCTCCTGGCTGCAGGCTATTACAAATGATTACAACATGAATCAGATCCTCCACCTACCTGCAAGGTACCACGTTTGAGATTCTTTTCCATCCTCTGCCCACGCAGACTTTAGCCCAAAGATTCTACCTGGGTGGGGAAACATGCTGCTGGAGGGATCAGGCTGGCAGACTGCTTCTGGTTTGTGTTTCTATCTCGAGCACATCAGCTTTTTCTGTTCATTATATGCTTACAATAAGGCCTTGGGTGAATGGCAATATTTGGAGGTCTTTTGGCTCCAGCTGTGTCACTGCTTGTTTAGCTCAGTGTCATGATTCACAGGTCTGCATTCTTTGCACTGAATCAGACATTAGAGATGCAAAAGGTCTGTTAGGTCATCTAGCACGCCCTTTGGTGACTCTTCCTTTCAGGATGTAAGTGCAGTTTTTGTTCTGCTTAGGAGAAAAAAAGGAAGCAGGGTTACACAGTGTCTCTGCAGGTCTGGATTGCTGTGTGAACACAGGTCTTTGGTCCTTTGTGCTCGTGGAGAGCTTTAGGTCCTTACAGTTTCAAAAAATCAGTATTTTTTTTCCTGGATCATGTGTGAGTTGGTACAACAAAGGCAGAATAAAAGGCATAGTGCATTGGGTAATCAAAGGGGAAAATCTTTCTAAATTATGGGGTTTGGGGATTTGTGCCACCTGTTCTTTTCCATCTCTCAGGGACAAAGACAGCACATGTGTATCTTCCATGGCTTATTTGTCCTGATGTTTCTTTTTTTTTTTGCTGCACTTAAAAGCATTGTTAGAATTGAGATTACTCTGATAAGCCTATCCAGGATCTTGTTGATTGTCTCACTTCAGAGAAACTGGTGAAAGAGGTGCTGTTAGGAACAGATCTTGTTCATTTGAGAGGCCAGTGGTCCTCCTTCAGCACTGAAGCTGAGACTCACTCCATGCTCTTACAGCTCTTACATTCTCCTTTGCTCACCAAGGTGTTTTTCATGATTACACTGCTGTGCTTGTTCAGGGTGAGCTTCCCTCTCTCCTTGCTCCATGCCCCTCCTTGGAATTATGTGTGTGCCTGACTGTCCAAGAATAAAGGCAGGACTCACAAAAATCTCCTGTCACACAGGTTTCTATCTAGGCTTGCATTTCTGCTTGACTTTGTGTGCTGTGTTTTGGAGACTATTTCAAGTATCAGCACTCAAAGAGGAGTTCACTGATTTCCTAAAGCCATTAAAAAAAAAAGGTCAGTGTTTAAATCCCCTTGTTTTAGTGAGGTATATATTTCCCCAGCAAGAATGAAACTAGATTATAACCTGTATTTCAGCAAGAGTGGATGGAAGTTTGTCTTACAGGGCTCTATAAATTGTTGTGGGAGACAACCTGTATGTGGAGAATTCACTGTTTGAGGAGGCACTGCAAGAAAGGCTAAACCAACCAGAAACAGTAAAAGTAACAGATTCAAAGCAGCACACAAATCAAACTAGAAGTCTGACTTAGAAACCCATCTTTCCCAGGTGTGCCTAAGGCCTAAGTACTCCACCCCAGAATTTTCCAGGTGCTCTGTGGCACAATTTCAAAAACATTGAAACAGTGAAAAAAAGCTGATGGCTTTTAAGTCCATCAGGCAGTATTCTCATTTCACTTCATTTCATACTGAGGAGACTTACTGGATGAAAGGTGAAGTTATCAAACCTAACACAGGAGCCTTTCTTCTCAGTGGAAAAGGGAGTTGCTGCCAGCTTGTTTGGGTAACAGCTGCTAGCCAAGCCTGTCCTGGAGTGTGCTTTAACCCTCAGCAGTTCCAAGTTCTCCAGCTGCATGGGGGCAGACACTCTGGGGGCACAGGGTTGCAAGAGCCTCCTGTCTGACCTTCTCACCAGCCCTGGTGTGGTGGCAGCCTGGACTTTCTCTTCCTCAGTGAGAAGCACACCAAAGAAACAGGTGCAAAATAGTTACAAGTTAGGGTTAATATGGGTTTCATTTGTTAGACAGCAAGACAAAAAGGATAACCATGAAGACCCTTCCTCCTTTTCCTAAACAGGTCTAATAAGTCCTTTGAAATTGGGCTACTTAGAGGAAAAAAATCCCCTCAGAATCTCACTGCTCAGGAGAGGCAGCTGTGATTTCAAAGAGTCTCTGTCCTCTCCCAAACCCCAAAATAACCTAATGATGCTCTCAGGCAGAGGAGTGCCTGTACCTCCTTCCAGCACAGGCTGCTCTGAGCTGGAGTTGCTCTCTGCAGGGTCCCAGAGGGATGTGGGGCTGCAGGCAGGACAGTGGGCAGTGGGGATGTGGCTGCCAGCATGGAAGATAACAAAATAGTGGCTTTTGTTCCCTTTCTGCTGCAGCTCTGCATCCCCCTTCCCATACTGCGAGGACACTTTAACCCCACCCTATTTCTCTTGAGTAAGTGATGTGTAAAAAATGAGGGAGGGGTTGGTTTTGGTTTTAGTCAACAGCATAGTTTTGTGTTTTATTTATGTTTGAGGGAGTAAAAAATTCATGTCCAATTGCTCAGGGTGGGAGATCTTGCCAATATTGTTCTGGTCATGCCTCAAGGATATTTGGGAAATTAGCTAATGAAGTACATGCTAACAGCTAAAGACCCATACCTAAGAAATGCTTTTTGGTTTTTGTTTTTTTTTAATCTATGAATCTTTCTTAATGTTTCAGGATTTGCTTTAATAAAACAAACATTTTTTTAAATACAGCAATCTTTCCCTACATGTTGGTGGCCTGAGTTTGTAGTTCAGGGGCCCAACAGTCACTGGAGGACGAGACATTTCCAGAGAGGTGAGTGTCCAGATCTGGTGGTGACACTGCTAAAGGCTGCACTTGCTCTGCTGTAGGACCCATTCAAATGAGAAATGATTAAGTTTCCCAGCTCAGATTTTTTTTGTTTTGTTTTGTTTTATTTGCATTTTCCTTATTTGTGCCTGTAAAGCCATCCTAGGGTGTTGTGAGGAGTCACAAAATATTCCTCATTCTCTGGGACTGAACAGCTCCCATCCAGGGATACCTCTTACCAGGCTTATTTCAGCTTACCTTAAACAGAAATTTCAGGGTGCTCAGCAGCTCAAAGCCCCATGTTTTTACTGCATCTGCTTGATTATATCTAAAATAAGTAAAATAATACAAACCTAAAAATAGATAAAATGATTTTTACTGGAAAATGTTTGGCTTGGAGTTCTTAGTCTGTTCATTGATGTCAGCCTCTGAAAGGGCAGGTGAATCTCACATTTCCAAGAAGACTATAAATACTGAGCAGTGCAGTCTCATTTAGTAATATTATGAAGCTAATTTGGCTGTAAATTCAATCGTACATCTATCTATCTAGACCATCAAGTAAAAAGTTACCATGCTGGGAGACTGAGTTCCCAGCAAACATCTAAACAGGAACACAAGTCTCTATTCTTCTTTTACTGTAAATCACAAAAATGGGGTCCTCTTGAAGCTCTGAAATTAGAAAAACTTTGTAGATTTGGAATCTACTGTTGTTTAAAGGCACCTTTATATATATATATATATCTTAATTTCTCTCAGCTTTGTGATTTCTATGTGTTTAAGGATTACAGAATTTTCCCACAGGTAAAAACAGGAAAGTGTCTCCTCTCTTATTAATTTAAAAGAAAATAATGAGAGAGAGAGAAACATTTGATAGTCTGCCTGGTGCTTTTCCAATAATTGAGGGATAATATATTATTCTAGATATCTTGAGCAACTCATCAAGCCTTTCAGCACCAGGCAGGCCACTAATGGATGCAGAATCTGTCCCCACTAAAATACACTAATCTTTACTGGCAATGGTAAGCCTGGGACAGTGTTCTCTAGTGTAGGGTGGCAGGGATCTACCTGAGGTGGAATTTGGTGAGACACACAATTTATTGTCACCAGCTTACAAGATGTTCCAGGAATTTCTTCTGATTCTCTGAACTTTCCCTCACGTCACCTGACTTTGACTCAGAGCCCAGACTGCAAAATGCAGTTTGGTTTATGAGATAAGGTTTTCAATTTCAACTTTAACAGGATTAAGTATTGACTTGACATTTATAGAGATTCTGACTCGTGGGATGAGTTGACTGATTAAAATGAGGACAAGCAATCTACCAGAGTGTGAAAAACAATGATGAATAGTGAAGAAATAATGACTGATAGTAATTAGGGAAGATTATATCGTGTCTGTAGCTCTGTAACACCTCATACTGAATGATCTGCAAGAGTAAATTAGAAGACCCTTCCATAAAAAAGGAGAAAATCCAAGTGAAGTTCTTAAATGTGGTTGACTTGAGAGTTTATTTAGTGCTGGTCTTATTATATCAGGTGAGTACTTAGCAGAGGTGTACAATATTAATTCCTACCTTTCTCCTCCAGTGAAGAGGCAAGGGCAAGTCTTACTTACATGTCTGTTTAAAATTTGAACTCTACACTGCTTTTTTCATAACCTTTAATATTACTTTCCATTATCTAACTTCTGAGTGACTGCTGCATAGAACAAAACAGAAATGATGAAAAGGTGCTATAACAAAATGTACTGGGGGGAACCTTGTCACAGCTTTTAGAAGATGGAGACTGAGCAAATATGGAGCAGCATCCTCAAAGTCCTGGCTTCATATTAGACTTTATTTGCTTTTTTTTTTTTTGCCCATTTTTTTCCTGCCCTTGTCACTCTTTCCTCTTTAGTTTCCCCATTGTGTCAGAATCAACCCCTAGACTGTGAGCTTCTGCACAGAAACTGTCTGACTGAGGACAGGATTTGTCTACATTTTTTTAATTTATTAGAGGTGGTGTAATTTATTAGAAGTGGTGTGATATATGTTCATTATTTCTGCCTTGTATTGAGAAATAGACTCTTGTTTTCTGTCTGATATTCCCAGGCAATACCTTAACTCAAACAGGAATCTGGCAGTCATATGGAACCTGTCAGCAGATGACTTTGAAAGCTAACTTTTTAGAACCAGATTTGTCATATTTTGTTCCTCTCTGTAAAATTTGGCATGATCTCTCCATAGCCCCAGTCTACACCAAGTTATACCCTGGAACCATGGGGAGGCAGTATGAGGAAATACTGTAAAATCTCTCCAATAACAGCAGATGGGGGATATTTTGCTTTGCTCCCAAAGGCAAAATATGTGGGCACAGAGACAAGTATCATTTATAGCAAGAGCTGATAATATTTTAATTTTTTTATTAACTTGCTCCCCTCTGGAAAATGCTGCTTGCTTGCAATGATCTATTTTAGTGAAACTGGGAAAACTGTGAAGCAGTTCAGAATTGAAATGGATACTTCTTCTAGACTTCCTTCTCTCCTTCACATTCTTCCATTTCTTTTGCTCCAGTGTCTTGGCTTTGTTCCCAGTATGTACATGATAGGAATGATCCAATGTTATGTCTTGGAATATTTTGATGTTCAGAGGTTTTCTGCTCTATTTTTATTCATGTTCACTAGCTTCCCACTCTCTGTTGTTTGGGGATTTTTAAACTTAAAATTAGTTTAACCTTTGACACTATTTCCCACCTTCCAATACCTTCCTCCATTGCTCTCCTCCTTTAATTGGGCCCTTAACCATGCCTTTAATGATGTCCTGAACTTTTAAATCTTGTTCTTTCTTTTTCTGTTTGGCAACACCTAAGGGAAGGTTTTAAGGTAAGGACTATGTGTGATTAATGGTGTCCAAGGAGAAGCCTCAGGGCACTTCCATGCCTTTCTGGTGCACAATACCTTTTACTTCTCTCTACTTAGGGGAAACATGCTACTGCAATTCTCAGATTATGTTCCCAGCACACCTACTAGCTATTCACCTTCTCCTGTGGGATAATGGGGTTTCATTTTGTCCTCTTGGTGGTGATGAGCATCAGGAGAATTCAGTGCAAAGTCTTGGTGTGAGGGGCAAGTGGACAATTCTCACAGAGGGGCCAAACCTTGATTACTGTCATCTCCTTCTTTTATGCCTGACATGTGCTACAGCTCTTGGAAATTCTCAGCAATTGCTCCTTTCCTTGCTGTTACTGCTATTTCTGTTTCTACAAATGCATCAAACACAGCTTGAGGACAGATTTAATAGACACTGTATTAGCCTGATACATAACCTCTGATCTCAAACATTTATGATCTCAAAAAGCCTTCCATGAATAACTGTAATTCTGTCTCCACTGTGCTGGAACAAAATCTTGGTGTTAGCACATTGCAGCTGAAGAAAGGAGATGAGAGCAAAGACACAGGGTTTCATTGAGAGGAGTGCTTGGGAAAGCTTTAAGGAAAGGAAGGGGGAAATGGCAGGGATGATGGAAGTGAGATTGTGTCAATCACTGAAGCTGGGAAACATGAACACCAGCAGAGAACCAGCTGTGGAATTCCTTGAAGAGTGGACTCCAAGACAGTGTGAAGGGAAAGATGACTTGCTGTTAGAGCCCTACTGTGACCAGCCCAGGGCAAAGGAAGGAATTGCTGTGAGGGGGTTGGGAGCCCATGGAGGGAGTTTAGAAATAATCCTATTGAGTGGGGATCAAGCTTTCCTAGCAGGGGATGTCTCTGGTGAGATTTGAACTGAAGAAATGAGTGCTGGAGAAGCAACACTTCAGCTGCTGTGGCTGCTGAGAGAACAATGAGTGGTGAAGAAGACTGGAATAAGAAGTAGGTGGAGAGACAAATAGCATCTATTTACTAGAGGTTTGTAATGGGGTGGACACGAGCTGCTTTTTATTGAATAAATAACTGTCACTGCAACTACTGTGTCAGTGAATCTACTCTTTATGCCTAATGTGCACATCAGTGAAGCCATGGCAGGCTGTGCCATGGCTGGCTGTTCCATGGCTGGCTGTGCCATGGCTGGCTGTTCCATGGCTGGCTGTGCCATGGCTGGCTGTTCCATGGCTGGCTGTGCCATGGCTGGCTGTTCCATGGCTGGCTGTGCCATGGCTGGCTGTTCCATGGCTGGCTGTGCCATGGCTGGCTGTTCCATGGCTGGCTGTGCCATGGCTGGCTGTTCCATGGCTGGCTGTGCCATGGCTGGCTGTTCCATGGCTGGCTGTGCCATGGCTGGCTGTTCCATGGCTGGCTGTGCCATGGCTGGCTGTTCCATGGCTGGCTGTGCCATGGCTGGCTGTTCCATGGCTGGCTGTGCCATGGCTGGCTGTTCCATGGCTGGCTGTGCCATGGCTGGCTGTTCCATGGCTGGCTGTGCCATGGCTGGCTGTTCCATGGCTGGCTGTGCCATGGCTGGCTGTTCCATGGCTGGCTGTGCCATGGCTGGCTGTTCCATGGCTGGCTGTGCCATGGCTGGCTGTTCCATGGCTGGCTGTGCCATGGCTGGCTGTTCCATGGCTGGCTGTGCCATGGCTGGCTGTTCCATGGCTGGCTAGTTCAAGTGGAGTTGAAGGGCTGATGCAAACCAGACTGCAGCTCAGCTTTCACATTTGTTCAGCATCATCTTATGTGTGGTGGCTTTATTTGCTTTTCTTGTTCTACTAACTTCTGTTTCAGCTACTGAAGGGGATGAGGGGGAGAGTACTATTTGTGTTGCTGGCATTTCTTATATGTGTTATTTAAGGAAGGGAGAAGTTCACTCGTAACTAGTGCAAACTGCCTTCTGGGCAGGTGCTGTCTGGAGCTGAAACATTCAGGAAGCTTTGCTCTGTAAGGATGTATGGGTTGAATTGCAGCCCTCGTGTTTCATTTCTCCTAAGTTTGGCCTTTAAAAATAAATAAATAAACATAAATATTGGTTTCTGGTTCACAGAATACTTCCTGCCTTAAGTACCTATATTTATAAATATTATTTTATTATTACTAGCAAATGAAATCTAAACATTCCATTGCAGCAGTGGAGTGCAAAGAAAGCTTCTAAAGCTGAAGCACAGCCTCTGTGGCAATATCAAAGGAAGGTGCTGGGGACTGTGTCACAGCTCACATGCCATTTCCATGACTAAGATAAGTAAGTGACCCTGTTGCCTTGCAGGGATCTGCCGTGCCTGTGACCTGTGGCTCACCCTCCTGAAGAGCAAGGCCATCTCTGTGTAAAGGTGAAATGGAATTGCCTCTGTTTATTGGTTATAAAGCACTGATGTGTTTGGTGTGCACTTACAGATTGCTTGCAGATAAACACCAGGATGCTTAAAAAGCAGATCTATTTCCTGTTTCTTCAGGTATCCTCCAGAGTGGCTGCAGAGCCCTTTTTTCTGTCATCTTTGATAGCTGCAATTCTTATTAACTCTGCAGTAAAAATCTCACCAATTTCAGCCAGTGTTGCATTAATCCCTTAAAAAGGGATGGATAAGATGGCACTCTCAGGGTGAATTGCTGAGTGCTTTGCTTACCTTGCCATGGATACTTCAAGCTCAGGAACCCTGCAGTGAGATCAAATCAAATTCATCCTTTTCTCACTGTAGAGAGTCAGGAAATGGTACAAATACATCTTTATCATCCAGTAGGGGAAAAAAGGGGAAACTGTGGCCCCTTACTCTTTTGTTTCTACAACTGACTTCCTATGTCTGTGCATTTTTCTCTTAATATGATAGTTAGAGAACCCAAGAGCTTTTTGATAGTCACACCTATGCTCTCATATATTTCTCTGAAAAGCATTTCAGTATCTAGTGTTTTAATTGTCTAACTGGATTCATTGCCTTCATTTTTATTTCTGAGAAAGCCAGAGTGGCATATAAAAGTACATGCTGAATGCCTTGAGATTTTACAAAGGTTTTATGAACTTATTACAAACCTGTTCTGAAATACTTATTAAGTCCCTAATTTGTCAGTGCTGAACTGAAACTACTAATACAAGAAGACACTTCTGACATTTCTAGGGGAGAAAAACCATTAATTGAAGAAATTACTGAGTTCACAGACTCATGGAATGGGTCTGTGAATAGGCCACAGGGGGATCATCTTGTCCAACCTCTCTGCTCTAGCAGGACCATGCCATGGCAGGATTGTCTCCAGATGGTTCTGGAATATCTCCATTGAGGGACACTCCCCTCCCTCTCTGGGCAGCCTGTTCAGTGCTCAGTCACTGCACAGTGAAGAGGCTCTTCCTCCTGTTCAGGTGATCTCCCAGAGCATCAGTTTCTGCTAAGGAGTGTGCAGTCTGCTGTACTTCCCACAGGGGTCTTGTTAGCCATACAGGAAAAGTAAACTGCATTTGATGAGGTTCACCCTGGTATTTCAAGGATGAGAGCTGAAATCAAGCTCACTTTTACAGAAGAGATAAGTGATCTGTTGAAACAATTAAACTGCAAAATGCCACACCATGCTATTTTGGCAATGATCTGAATCATGACACACCTTCTCCCATTTGTGTGGGAGAGATCTCAAGTGGAAAGCACGATTAATTATTCAGTGATGGTTGGGTTTTCTTCCACCAGAGATTACCTCTTTGCATAGCTATGAGCTGCTGGTGGCAGTTCCTGTCCATGCCCCCAGAAAAAGCATGTCCCTGTGTCACAGACTCGAGTCCACAATCAGGAACAGCTTCACCTGGTGCAGGAAATGGGGCTCGTTTCTGTACAGGCTGCAGTTCTAAACTGTTCTTTTCTAACAGTCCCCATGTGGCCTGTTGTGTTTGCACAGAGACCAATTTGATTTCAGAAAGGCTCTGTGCAGTCACTGCAGCCTGTCTTGATGTTATCAGCAGAGAGATGAGAGTCATAGATCTTAATTCTCACTGTTAAGGAGTGTCAAAAATACACAGCAGGACTCCTTATGTTATGTGTGTATTACTTAGCCCGTTATCCCTAGGGCAGATTTTTTATATATTGAGACACAAAAATAATACAATCATGCTGCTTTGGATGTGAGGTCTGTAACTGTGTGCAATCCATTCCCACATGGCCAGAAAAGGTGGTCTTTGCACTATGCCTCTCATTACTAAATACAGACTGACATGAAGGGAAGAAGTGGTGAGGAAGAATCCATGCTCAGATATATTATAGCATCACACCAAAAGGTCAAAAACAAAACTGAAGTTTTGTCAACATTAGACATTGTTTCCAGAAAAAAAAAAAAAAAGCCTATCCTTTACTGCCCACAGCAAAAAACATTTACACTTCATTGCTTGATTATCTGTGAAGGTTCTCCAATACTAAGGCAAGTGCCAAAAGAAGTCAGAAAGCCTGTAGGGCATGGATGAATGACAGGTTTGTTTTTATGGCTTCCTACAATGTTATGAGAAATTATTTTACTTTTCTGAGAGTGGGAATTGCAAAGAAATTTGGTCAAACATGTAGTGTGAAATCTTGCTTTCAACAAAGCAAGGAGCATTTTCAGCAAATTTGAAGGCACAGCTTAATGAAAGTATTTGGAAGCCAAAGTCTTTTAATTGCTTTGGGTGTAAGTGTAAAAAATCTTAATGCCAATACTAATACATCATTACATTAATATCAGGTAAATCCAAACAATGAACAGACCATTCCTTTCAGCTGTGTCATCATGTGGCTTCTGGTGATGGGATTCGTCTTATGGACCTGTTGAGGAACAAGCTGGGTTTGCTTCCTCCTGCCTTGGGCCCTGTCCTGCCATGTAGGAGCCTCCTTGGCCACAGCCAGACCAGGATCCTCACTGGGCTGTGGCTGAAGCCACACACTCACCTGCTCCCAGGTGACAGCTGACTTGGCAGTGCTTGGTCTGGCTGTGCTTGTGATCTGACCTGGTGCCAAGCTGTGCTCGGGACTCTGCTGCTCTGTCTGATCCCAGGGCTGTACCTCTGCCATGTCCTTGGTCTGTAATTCCCTCACAGAAGCACCATGGAGCCATTGTCTTGGGGTACAAGTTGCATTTTCTGCCAGGATGGTTCCTTGCTCCACTGCTCGTGTTCCCAAGGAGTGCCAGGTAGGCTTGTTAAGGGAACTCAAGGAAGAATAATGTCTGTTGTGTCCTGCTCTCTTCAGAGTCCTCTTTTGGGCTGAAGGGCCCAAAATGGCAGCAGGCTCTGCACCCAGAGTTTCCTCTCTAAAACAGGGAGAGGCTTAAAACCACCTGGGGTGCAGGTGGCCTTTTGTGAGGTTCAGCAGGCACAGCCACTCCATGAATAGAGTGGTTGGCCAAAAGCCTTGGTAAAAGGGGAAATGGCTAGTTTCTCTAGAGAATGAAAAGATAGAAAATGGGATAGGACAGAGGGTATAAGTGATCTTCTGTCATAGGATAGGAGGGAGAAAGGATTTCCTTGGTGAAGGGTGCTTTTTTTGTCCCGCATGATCCAACCAGCTGGTTCCTTCCCTTGCCTTTCTAGGCTCCATCAACTCTTCCTCCCCCATCCATACGAGCTGCTCACACAGCCTTATTCCTTCTGCCACTCTCCCCACTGCCTCCCAGGAGGCAGACAGTGAGCAAGTCTCTCCTCAGCCTCCCCCTTTGCTGAGCTGCACGGCACAGCCACTTGGCAGCCACGTTGTTCTCTAGCCAAACACGCAGCCCTCAGCCCGTGATGTGTCCTGAGGCTTGTGGAGGCAGCAGGCATGGCCTCATGCCAGAATGCTCAAAAGGTCAAAAAGGACACAGGGGGCCAGGACAGACACAGTCAGAAAAAACATGCTTCCTTAGAAGCACAGATTGATGTGCCCTGGGGAGTGAGGGTAAAGCAGGCACACCTAAACCTCTCCTCTAGAAAACAGAATGGCATAGAAAAGTCATTGAACTCTACCCTACCCTGCTCAGTTGACCCTGATAATGGAGGCATGGTGAGACACAGAGGGTCATTTGGCTTCTCCACCTACCCACAGACTGCAGAAGATGAGCATAAAGCTGCTGAAGAAACAGTCCTTGCTCAGTCCAGATGGAAAGGCTCAGCCAGTTCCTTGCAGAAGCTGTGTAGGACACAACAGCCATCAGGGCTGCACTGTTTGTGCAGCCTGTGCAGTTTGCACATTTGTGTCTAGTCTGTCAATCAGGACCTGCCATATTGTAGTCAAGGAAAAAAGCACATTCCATTTATTGTCAGTGTTTGATAGCCTGTGGTTAAACTAGCCCCGTACCCCGCTGTTGTGCCAGCATGGCTTCACCACCAACAGCACAGGGGGCTCTGAGCCTCTCCCACTCCATGCTGTCAATGGTCCTGCTTGGGAAGGAGGTTTGGGCATCCCCTTTGGACCTTGTGATGGAGAAGGGGGAAACACAGATACCACAAGGCCTCCTGGGGCAGCCTGCCAGGATTCTGCAAATGTGTGTGGGTTGGTCCCTCAGTGGACTGCCCACTGGCTGGCTGTCCTTGTGGGTTGTGTAGTTGGAGCTGCCCTGGGTGGGGTCTGAATGGGAGAATGGGATTGTCATAAGGGGGTATCTGTGGAGAGCTTGGATGCTTCAGTGAGATTTCTGACTCATGAAGCCCAAACTGAGGTTTGGATGACAGCTGCAGGATTTAGAGGGTGGCTGACAAGGGCCACAAAGAGCTTGAGAAACTCCAAGCCTTTTTCTGCTTCCCCCAAGCAAAGGCTGTTCATAAAGAGCCAGCTGCCTCTGGGTGTCCTGAGGAGCTGCCTTGGCTGCCACGTGAGGCCCCTCATTGTGCCTCTGCCTGTGGCCCAGCTCAGCACTGGGAGGAGGCTGGGACAGCAGGGGTCACCTAGAATGGGACAAGGAATGTTAACAGGAACGTGGGCAGAAGGAAAAGGGGTGCAAAAAGTCCTGTCTCCTGACCCACTCCTGTTTCACTGCAATCCCTGCTAGCAGGCAGTGCTCAGGTAAGAACTTCAAAGTTCTCATTTCCCAGGAGCCAAGTAGGCAAATACTTCCTTGCATCTCCTGAGCTGTCCAGGAGTGCAAATCTAACACACTAGACTCGATGCCAGACCCAGGAAAACTCTGGTGACTTTCTGCACTTCCCCACACGGCTCCTGCCAATGTGATAAATGTGAGAAAAAGTTGCTGGTGTCCTGCACAAGCTCTGCTATAGCCAGGGAAGATGTGCTGACCTTGGGGTTGGATATCTTGCCAGCTCTCTTGTCACCACTGGACGTGTTATTTAACGTTGTCTCTGCTGATTTTCGTTTTCACCACTTTCTTTTTTGCCCTTTGTGCTTTTTGAGACGTTGCTCATTAAAACCAGGCCATAGCCTTGACAATGATTTTAGAGAATGTCCACACAAAAGTTCCATCTGGGGAACCAATGAATGATTTTGTTGGGTGAGAGTTAACTGGAATATTACTCATTAACATTCTTTACTACAAAGTAGCAAAGGCAAGTGGTGTTTTGAGTACATGAGTGAGTTTGGTGAGTGGTGAATGCCCTCATTTCAATGGGCTCACAAGTGTAAGCTCCTCACTGGGACTGTTTATGTAATAGAAAGATATATTTAATGGTAAATTTGATTATTATTATTATGTTTTTTCTCCATTTTGATTTTGTGTGACTACTACTATTTTTAAATATCTTTTAAATATACTTTCTTTAATAGGAGATTTGAGAGTGAGCCAAAGAATCTTAAAGATTTTGCTTTATTGCATTAAGACTTTTAAAGATGGGAGTTGGAGCTGCTAGGAACAAAAAATCCTAGAGATGTGTTTTTTCAATTTTTCTGAAAGAAATTATTTGGCAAGTAGAACATTTGTCTTGCACGATGCTTATCAGAGAAGACAGAATTTAAAAAAATTGTACATTGAAAAAATAGCGTCTGATTACATACAACATGTTCTGCCAGATATTCTGAGACAGCACCAGAAGGCACCACATTTCAAGTGGCAACAACATGTCATGGAAATATCTGAAAAGTCTCCTTCTCAGTGAAATGTCTGTTTACCATGCACTTGTTATCAAGCTGGCTTGATTACTTTTACCTGAATTTTCCCATTTTTCCATTGTTAGGTGTATTTTCTGTTTTTCAGGTAGATTCTTATTTTCAGTGACATAAGAGTATAAAAAAGCTGAATATTTGTTTTAAATATATATATTTAAAGGTAATTCATTCCTACAGCAGATATGTTGGTCTCATTGATTCTTATTGACTCCAGTCTCTTGTTCTCATGTACATAAATAAAGACAACAAAAAGAAAATAGATTTCAACAGCTTCTTCACCTGTGGTGTTCCAGGTGATGAATTAATAGGCTGATTTAGGGGAAGATACAGAGTGTCTGGAGCAGCAATAAGTGGAGGGCTTGTGTTGTTCTTACCCCAGTGTGGCTCACTTGACTGATGTAATCTTTCTGGGTGTCCTCAGGCATAATCCTTGGCATGTTTGTGCTTGAATGCCCTGTCTGCAATGGGATAACAGTATTTCTTCTGTCTGTCTAGATGGCAATTTCCTTGTGACAAAAACTGGATCTTACAACGTGTTGGTGCAGAATCCACCAGTGTGATCCACTAATACTGCTTCTTTAAATTGTTGGTAAGTAACAACTTGGACAAATATGAAAATTAAATGTTCTTTCCTCAGTTGACATCTCAGTACAACCTAATTTCACATATTTGAACAAACACTTTTTTTCTGCTTGGCAGCAGCTTCACAGGTCAAAACATGAGGGATTTGGCAAAATCTCCTGGTATCACCTTTGAACCAAAAGCTCAAGTGCCTCTGAAACTGGACAGAAGATATTGTGAATATAGGGTGTTTTGCTATGTGTGCAGGGTTTCCTTGAGGTGTGCAAATTGGGGCAGGAGGAAAAGGAGTGGAAGAGGAGTTTTTTCATCTATTTCCTGTCCTCTAGCAACTATTCTTCCATTCCAATGTCCCCATGCCTAAACTGGGGCAAGCCAGAGGACAGCAATCTCACTTGTGCAGTGTATGTCTGTGGAGTTTTGGAAAAGCATCTTTCCAGGTCCTTGAGCTGGCATTCAGCAGTGCCTCACAATACCTTGCATCCTGAGAAAGGGCTCCCTGGCCTGTTGATGACATGAGGAGCATGGGAAGGGTGATGACTTCGTTGTTCATCATGTATTGAGATGTACAGAGGGTTTGATGAGCCCACTACACTGCAGGACTCAGTGGCAGAATCTTAGAAAAACACTGGCAGAAGAAATTAGTGGAGCGAGAGTTTGCCAAGAAGGAATAGGAAGAAAATACAGCAAGAATGGTAGACAGGAGAAAAAGATAGATCTTACAAGATTTTTACATTGGCATTTCAATTCTCATATGCAAAGAAAATGAACTGCTGAACCTTGTCCTGTTCACCCACAAGTAACCCTTATGAGATGAAATGACAGTGCTGAGGGAAATTGTTGTGGGCTGAGAAAAGAGAGTTTCCCTAAGCAATAGCTATGATTTCAGCTAGCTGTGACATTTGAAAACTCATCCAAACTAACCTGTCCTTTATTCCCTAGCAGCAGAGATGCCCTGTTTTGTTCCATAGGCAGCTATGATCAGTAATTAAGTTGACCCAAATAATAAGGGAACCCTCAACATCTTGGAGGGGGCTTCTTGGAGGTACACAGAAACGTGGCACTTGGTGATAGGAGGGATGAAAAAGAGAGTGGAGATGGGAAAAGTATTTCTTTGAAAGCAATTCGTGTCCCCAGGCAGTTTTCAGTCCTAGAAAGAGTAATGCTTATGTATCTGTGAACCTCTCTCCAGACAGGACCTTGCTGTACAAACCCCATTGCTGACTACTGCACTGTTTCAAGACATCTCTAGAGGAAGAATCCTTCCTGCCTATTTTTACACTGGAAATTTAAAAGATTATGTAATTGTTTTGAAGAACATCTCTTTTTGTGGTGCCTAGATGGTGATGCCACATTGCCTGGATTTTTGGTCATTTCAGACCCCACCAGGGGATCAGAACAGGACAGCTTGAAGAGCCAAACATTGGACAACCAGCAGCAGAGGGGTTTTCACCATCAGACCAGTGCTGATGGTTCAAGGAAGAGCCCCACATTTCATATTAATGAAGAGAGAACATTTCACTGTGCTCAGGGTGTACACATGCATTGCACAGGTAAGTGCACACTGGAGAGGCAGGGCTGGCAAACTAGTCTGGGCACCAAAGTCATGGATCCATGTGTAGATAGACTTGTTTAAATATATTTGCAGTATCTCTATCCTATCCAGTAATCTCAATTTTTTTAAACCACTCCAAAATACTCACTCTTTTAAATCTCATCATTTCCTAGCCTCAGACATCTGGTAAACTCCATCTGTGCTGTGGAACTATGCTATTTCAAGGTCATGCATTTCAGAAAATGATTCCTAGTGCATTTTGCTCCTCTGTGGATTTAGAGTTCTCAGAATTAACCAGAGAGATCTCTGCATCCAGCTGAGGTACAGAAATACTGGGACAATGAATTCCAGAAAAATTGCATCCCAACAGTAATTAGTGGGAATGGGTCATAGAGGGTAAAGGGAAATAGAACTGAGGTTATTAGAACTGAGGAAGTGAGTGGCCTTACAAAAAGTGAGTTTATGGGGAATAGCAGAGTAGGCAGCTTGCTAAATAAATGCCATGAAGCACAAGCACACATCACCTCAGTGCAAAAGGAGGATGGGAATTTCAGTCAGACCAGTGCCTCGATCATTAGCTCTCCTTTGATCTCAGCATAAGGAGGAAATATGCAGAAAATGGAATGTAGGTCATCATACTAAAGAGTTCTACTAAGATGGTAATACAAGCCTTTATCATGAAAATTACACTGTAAGATAGCCAGAGAAATAAAATGCAAGGAAGGGTATTTCTGACAGTATATATGTAAAAGGAGGAGTTCAGGCTCAGGTGGTGTAAAAAACCAAGAAGCAAGGGAAAGCACCAAGGAAAGGAAAAGTATTTTTCCCAGTATTTTTTTCTAATATATTTAAATGCAATCAAATAACAAATTCTTGTCTACGGGCAGAACAATATGTGCATTGTTTCTGAATTGCATTCTCTTTGTTAAGAACTTTTCCATAATTCTTGTGGTTATTCACAAGTCTTGTTTTCTTCCCTAGCATGCAGCATCTGAAAATGTAGGACATGTGCTTTCTTCATAATCTAGGTTATTACTAAAATATTTAATAATACTAGATTGTGTGACATCTTCTGGATTGTTGTGTGCTGCTACCCTCAATTTTGTCAATGAACCACGGAAAATCACTGAGTCCAGCTGTCCCACCTGCCCTGCTGCAGCTTTACTGCTGCCATCTAACATAACACAGGGCTTATGTAATAGCCTAATTATAAGCACAGAGAATCATAAAGCCATAGAGTGGACTGGCTTGGAAGGGACCTTAAAGATCATCCAGTTCCAACCCCGTGCCATGGGCAGGGACAGCTTCCACTATCCCAGGCTGCCCAGATCCCATCCAGCCCAGCCTTGCACACTGCCAGGGATGGGGCATGCACAGCTTCCCTGGGCACCCTGGGCCAGTGCCCCCCACCCTCACAGCAAAGAATTCCTTCCCAATATCAAATCCCAACCTGCTCTCTTTCAGTTTGAAGCCATTCCCCTTTGTCCTGTCACTGCCTGCTTGTGTAAAAAGTCTCTCTCCATCTTTCTTGCCAGCTCCCTTTAGATATTAGAAGGTACAATTAGGTCACCCTGGAGCCTTCTCTTCTCCAGGCTGAACAAACTGAATCATGAAAGACAGCATCAAGGTATAGGATGCATACTGCTTCCTCCTACTCAAATGCCTGTTAATGGGTCACAGAAGAAAAATATTTTGATTTGACACCATTTGTTCTTGGAGAAGGACATATTTATTGTCAGCTGCCTCCTTGTTTTCTTAGAGATATTTACAAACTGTTTAATTATTTGTTTTAATGCTTTTTCTTCCAGAAAATGAGATTAGAATGACTGATAGACAATTTTCTACCCTTCCTTTTCTGACTTTTTAACATACTCCTCGACTTCTTGCCCACTTTCTATAAAGTTCTAAGGGTAATCACCAGTGTCTCTGAGGCTGCTAACCACGTACCTTAAACAAATATTGTCAGACACAGATGATTTAGTCAAACTTATCTAATTTCTTGCACTTTCTTTCTCTAATCAAGCTTAACTATCATCTAAGTGGATCTAGAGCAGTACTGGTGTGGGAGCTTTGGTGAGAAGTGGAAATGTGGCTTTCTTGGCTGCACTGTCTTGCCAACTCCAAATACACAATAGAAGCCAAGTAAGAGGTGCCCACAAACCTTCTCTCTCTTTTTTTTTTTTTTTTTT
>VXBS01004211.1:1033139-1079812 GCA_013400255.1 Sitta europaea
GGGAGCGGTGACACTGGGCGTCCGGCTCCGAAGGAGCTGCCCCGGGCTGAGCATCTTGTGCCGGCCAGGCAGCGGCCGCAGCTCCCCCGACAGGAGGGGCGTCTGCGGAGGGGCGAGCTGCGACCGGCCAGCGCCCACCGCCCCTCGCAGCGCCTGCTGTTGATCTTGCAACTTGGAGACAATTGAACTTTTTCGTCTATTCATTTTCAGTAAAAAGGCGCGCCAGAATAGGCGATACAAAGGATGCGTGTCAGTGTTACGAGGAAGATCCCTTTTTACTGTTTCGCGACGAATTCAGCCGTACCTCCTTTACTTATTTTCCTCCTCTGCCCTGTTGCTGTTAGCATTTCTACCTCTGTTTATGGTGGTAGGAGGAGACAACTACTTGCGTTCTGCTTGCCGCTGTTGCTGACGGCAGAGCAGCAAATCTGGAGAGCAGGGCTTGTTTGTTTTCGTTTATTCCACTGAGGAGAGGCAGTAATGCTCTGCCTACCCCTAAGAGGGGCTGCTTGACAGCGGGGCAGACTTGTCTTTTAATGCTTGGGCCAATGAAGTTCTCAACTAATATTTTGTTAGAACAGGTGATCTGATAGTAAATAGACTATTTCTTTATTTCAGTGGGTTTTTTCTCTCACATATGAATCCGTGTGTTCGTTAGCTCAGCTACTCTGTTAAGAATTTAAGCTCTGCAGCATACACTAAGTAACTACATAGAAAACAGCACTCTGAATTTTTAGGTAAGTACTGGATACCTGGATGCTTATAAGATCCAGTATTGTACAGAACGTTAGAAGGGGACTCTTTGGGAGAATTAGTTTTTTGGAACTAGTTTAGCTTGAATGGTGTTCTTTGAGATGTATTGTACAGGTGTCTTTTGTCAGGTGTGTAGATGGCTGGGCAGTTTTTGGTAAAATAATGGCTGGGTGGGTCCGATTGAAGGTGATGGGGCTGGAATAACTGCAGTCCTCACAGCGTGTGGATTGAATTCCTCATTGCTTGCATGTGGAGAAAATTACACTGAGTTTTCTGTGCCTGCTTTAGGGTGCTATTCACTGGAACACAGCACTACTGCTTTAGGTGGTGTTGCTGTGTCTTGCTGTGGCAGTAATAGCTGGATATGGCTTCAGTTCTGAGATGCTGCTCTCTTGGGAAATGTGGCTGAAGGAGTTTCTGGGTTCTGTGGCAGCATTGAGGGCTTTGGGATAACTTCACTTTTGCAACAAAAATGCTGTAATTTGTACTAAAGATGTATGGCAAAAAAGGGAAGTTCACAGTTGATGCCTTTGTGTAGCCATCTTTTTTAAGAGCAGCAAGGTTCTGCTGAGTACTGGATAGCTTCAGTATTTGAGTACTTGTAGAAATGAATTCTTTAACCTAGTAGTTTGAGCTTATATTGAATATAAATATAAGTTTTGGGTCAAGTACTGTGGCTGACACTTGTCTTTCAGCAAATATCTGCAAAAGAGGAACCTCTGTCTGTTTTGTCACGTAGAAGGATCTTTTCTAGTTGAAAGCAGAAAAATAAATAGTTCATTTTGAAACAGTGTTGAGGGAACAGTGCTGTGGCGTTGAGCTGACATGCTGAGGGTGAATTCTTCAAAACAACTTATTGTCAGTTTGCATTAAGTTATCTCCATCTTCTTGCCCTCTCGGCAGCTTTATCCTGAGATAAAATCTTGCCGCTGCAAAGTGAAGTTTAGCACAAAAAAGCCTTAAAAAAACCCCAAACAACCCAAAACAAAACCAAAGAAAAATAGCTGGGAAATAAAGACCTGGACAGTACCTCAGGTACCTTAGAGAAGAGTTTTGTGGTGTTTCCATGCATGCTGTCTGGTTTTGGACAGTAAGAGATGAGGCTTGGTGTATTATTTAAATCCCACAGCGTCTTCCTGAGCTCTTAAAGCTGTGATGTTATCAAGTGTGTGCTTTGCCATGCAGGTACCTGGGTAGTTTCTGTACAGCAGGTGAATTGCCAGATAAGTTGTTTGTCTTTTAAGGCTGCACAGAAACTGATCCAAGTTGTTTTAAA
Organism: Sitta europaea; assembly: GCA_013400255.1. Classification (NCBI taxonomy): domain Eukaryota; kingdom Metazoa; phylum Chordata; class Aves; order Passeriformes; family Sittidae; genus Sitta; species Sitta europaea. Next base: position 1,035,169 of record VXBS01004211.1, read on the forward strand.
ATTGATTACAAGCAAGTCACCTGCTTCATTTTTGGAATTTCTTAGGATTAAGTGACAAACGTGTAGTGGCCTTCACTAAAACATGGATGAGTACTAGCTTTTGCTACATGACAGGTCCTGATGTCAGTGGAGGATTTAAATTCCTTTTTGCTTCTTTATTGCTTGTGTTTAAAATAAGGCTGTCACCAACTGAGTTTTGAAGCTTAAAAAGGAAAGCTTTTTTTTTTCTTGCTGATACTAGGAGATATTTCTACACTTGGTTTTGCTTTCCTTTTTTAATTTTCAGTAAATCAGTGTTCAAGTACAGCTGTTGCTTTTACTTCAGTGCTGATTGTTTTTCAGTAAATAAGACTTTTGTGGTGATAGGATATCATGAGGAAGCATGTGCTGCAATTTGTGTTGTATCTTTGAAAGACAACAGGGGATTCGTATTTGAAGATGGGAAGACTCTTCCTTGATTTCAGATAAAACAAAGGGAAACATGAGAAAGTGAGGATGTAAGAAGAACCAGTTAATCTTCTTTCTTTTGCCAGCTTTCTGGGATCCCTGCACAGCTCATCCTTCCGTGCCTTGTTTAGATGATGGTGGGAGGGCAGAGAGCATTCATTCCTGCAGCAGCAGCAGTGGCTGAGGTTGTGGCACTGCAAAGTGCTCCTGTGCTTGCTGTCCTGTGTGTGAGAGTATCAGTTCCTGGTGATGGTGTGCCTCAGTGTGGCCTGAAACAGCACTGTGTTTGTGAGGAGGCTGTGAGCAAACCCATCTCCTGCAGTGGGGGCTCTCTGGTGTCCTGGGTTCAGCCTCCCTGTGCTGTTTGTGCAGTGCAGGAGGCAGTGAGGGGTGCCTGGTCACTCGTGTATAGCTGCCTGTCATCTTGGGTTTGCCTCTCAGACACTCATCTGACACCTCACAGCAACTTTGGGGTACAGATTAGCGGATCAAAGCTTTCAGTGATCAGATCAGTAGTGTGCTCCTCAAAATTCTTCCTCTAGGGAGGTAAATGCAGCTCGGCATTGCTGCTGGTGGGCCAGGATTTCATCCTGGAAATATCAGATCATTTCCTTTAAATCAGGATATGATAGATGAACTTACTGCTCTGGAGCCTGTGCCCTGGTGAGACAGGAAGTGAAGATGTTTTAATTGTGGAGGAGAGTTAATGGGATGTTGCAGCTATAAACTCCAGGACAGCAGCAGTGAATGGTAGTTCAGCATTACACCACAGCATTTTGTGGAAGTCTCAGTGGTAGAACTGTGCATTCCTTCTGTTATTGAAAACATACACAAATAATCCATCATGCTCACATCCCAAGAGGCAGAAAACTTTTAAAATGCATTGCAGCCAGTTAACTGGCCTCTCAGCAGGCTGAGGTATTTGGGAGTATGAGCTGTGCAGAGCACACAGCTGTTGCCACAATAGCTTTTCTCCAGCTGTCATGCAGAGGTCTGTCACAAAATACCCCACATTCCCTTGTAACTCAGCCCTTTGTAATATTCAGGTTTCCTTGCTCAAAGGGAATACAGCTTAGCAACTACCTAATCACCCTCTGATTTTTTTTATCCTGCAGTTGCCATTTACTTCATGCTTTTTTTTTTTTAACTGAACAATGTATAGCTAGTTTTAGCAGTATGCAGCAAGAAAGCCACTAATATTTTATCCTTTCAAGCCTGATGTGCAAAATACTGTCTATTCTTGATCAGAATTGATAAATTTATTTGTCCTGGTATTTTTTCCTCTTTGTAAGATCCATGGCTTTTGTTTTGTGACAATGACATGTATATTTTTGCATGCTCAGTAGGCTTTGGTGACTTGTATGAATGTATCAGTTAATAAATGTCACTAGATCCTTGAGATGCTATTGAATGGCTGTAATTCAGTGTGGCTGAGTTGAGCCTAGTTTGTCAGTCAGCTTAATATTACCTGTGGTAATGCATGAACGTGTTTGAGACTGCTGAAACACCACCATACAAAATCTGTGTAGGGCTTCAGTGTTTGCGGCTTTTTTTTGTTTACTGACTTCATGCTGTATTTACAAGCTCAAATCTTAGTGCCAAGTTTGTAAAAGAAAATACTTTTCCCACTGCTCTTAAAGTGTCTGCAATAAATTCTGATTGAGCTGAGCTTTACTGTTCCACTCACTAGTGAGTAAAATGAGTTGTATGTAGATTTTTGACTCCTGAAATTTTAATATCAGACACTTTGTCTGAAAGGCATATGACTTGCAGATGGATGGGTGAGCAGTTGTTCAGGCTTTTTTCCCCCTTTTTCCTTTCCTTTTCCAAGCTGCTACTTTCACAAGACTGTTCTCATTAACTAGCAATAAACCCAAAGGTGGGTTATCTCAAAGTGTCTTTTATCTCTGAAATGGCTGTTGGGCAACCAAACGGCTTGTTCTGAATTTTATGCTCTATATATGAATTCCAAGCTCCAAAATAGAGTAGTAAAGCAGATTGAAAAGCAACAACTGAACGTGCAGCTGGTGTTGGAGCCGCGTGCTGGGTGTTTGACAGACCCTGATGTCTTGGTGCCCCACTTCCCAGTGCTGGACTGGGGATGTGCAAAGCCTTCCCTCGTTTCTGGGTGTTCTGACTAACCCTCGCTGACCGTCAAAAAATGCTCTTGGAGTAAGCACACAGGCAAATTAAAGGAATAAAATGCCACGGATTCCAGGCTGCAGATTCACGCAGGGCTACGCTGGGACTGGTATGCTCACGCTGAGATAAAGCCTGGGGCCTCCTTATGCTAGCTCGAGGTGACAAAATACAGTTTAGGAGCAACTGATCGTCGACATCTGTTGAGGTTAAAGGTGGGAAATAAAAATCCTAATCAAAACAAAGGGCTTGTGATGCAGTCACCTGGAATAATAAGGGCTGCTTGTCGCCCCTCTTGTGAAACTTGAACTGCTCGGCTCCTTGCTGCCTGCAACTCTGCTACCAAGCAAGAGTGTGTGCTCGCTCTGCTTACAGATCTACGGCCTGGGAATGTAGTAGGTGACTCCAGGCTTGCCTTGCAGGAAGCCTCAGGCTGCATGTGAGTGCTCCAGTATAGCCAGCAGTGGCATAATGAATCCTGTTATCCTGCAGTCATGCCTTGTGCTAGTGCACACACAGGATAGAACTGAGCTGAGTTCAAAAGCTGGCATAAGCTTGGAGCAGTGCTTTAGTTTTGAGATACTCACCATTCTGGTCTTGAGCAGTTTACAGATTTTTTTCCAAAGTGAAATTCCTTTGGGATAACTTAACCCACGTGGCAGCCCGAGAGCACCTTTCTGTGCGCTAGCTCCTAGCAGCGGCCGCTTCTATAGCGAGTAAATATTGACGTACCTTTTGGTTATCAGGTCGTCTTCTCCTGCCACTTGCACAAGGAGTGCTGGCCCAGTTTCCCAGGTTGCTGCCTGGTGTGCCCTTTGCACTCCCGGGGATGAATAGGCAGCCGCTGGCCTCTAGCCCTGTGCCTCCTTCCCGTACTAGAGGGAGAGGCTCCTGCCTCTGGTTTTGGCTGGAGCTCTGAATTCCAGCACCCAGGAGTGGTGGTGGAGGGTGGCTCTTATAAGTAGAGCCCTTATATTCCAAGAGTTTGGAAGGGCCTGAGAGGCTCATGTTTGTATACCTTGTGCAACCTGTTCACACTTACCGAAAGCATTCCCAGCGCTGAAAATGTTGTGACTGAACTCCTTGAAGTATCTGAAGATAAATACCAGCTTTGGGAAGTGGAATGTAGCAGACTTCTGGCTGGCTGGTAGGAAGCTAGGTTTGCTGCAGACCTTCCCAGATTAGTCAGTCTGCAGGTCTAGACTGGTGTGACACAAGCAGAGAACTTCTCCCTTTGTTCCAACAGTTCTGCCCTGGTTTGGAAGTCTTGTCTTCAGTTATAGTTATAAGCACTGTTCAAGGAAAATGGAACCAGAAAAATGCACCACTTCTTGTTCTAGTTCAAGAAGTCTGTAGAACCAATGTTAAAACAGAAATCATGCCTGTAATTGGTACTTTTTGTTTGTTTTTTTAACTTGTTGCTCTGTGTAGGACACATCCAAAGATTTCTGGAGGTAACTTTGAACAATCAAGATGATTCTTACTGTGAGGAGTAGGAGGGAACCAGATAGAAAAGTTAATTGCAAATAATGCACTTAGGTGATGTTGGCCTGCCAGTGGTCTGCCGTACAAAGTTGCCAGAGCTCAGTTTCGAAATTCTGAGCGATAGCAGACATAGCCTGCTACTCCAAATTTCTAGTTAGATCCCAGGTGAATTATTTCAGTCTGGGCAGTGAGTGAAGCCCTTTCTGTTCACCTTAAACTGTATCCTTTATGCTCTCTGACTGTGAGCAACTTTTTTTCATGTCTCCTTTTAATCTTGTCATTGCTATTTTGTATATTCTGTCTCATGGCTGAAGTGTGGTTGCAGCTTGGGTTTGGGATAGCATGTAGGGCACTTATTTGGACCATGTAACACAAAAGAAAATACTTGTTTCCTCTCTTTATAGCTTAATTACTGAAAGATAGGAGACAAGGGATGTTTGCTTAATATGTTTGCTTTGTCTTTTCTTACTTTTTTTCACCGTGCGTATACTTAAGCTGGTCACATCCCAGCATGTGAAGTTCATGGTACACAGTGGTGCTTCTGGATGGAACTTTGAGGTTGAAATTATTTTTCTGTAGATTGCTTGTTTCACTAGATTGTTTTCAAGAGGGTTGGCTGGACTGCCATGCCTGGACTGTTCTTGGTTAAGCTAAAGAAGGTCATGTATTCACGTTTGAAGTGCTTGATCTTGAGCCTAATCAAGCATTGTTGTTGCAGTGAGGTCAGGGATTCTAATCTGCTGCTGGAGTGGGAAAGGCTGGAGAACTTGGGCTTCTGCAGAGCCTCAAACATGACTGGGTGGGGAGGACTGTGTGCACTTCCCTGGTTGCATGGGGAAATGCCCTAAACTGCTTACAGAGGGAGGTCCTGATGGATGATGGAGTTCATGGTGAATCTTTGTAACACACAACTGTGCTCACGCTGAATCTCACACAGGACTAAAGAGGAGAAGGTGCCTCTGGAAGAGGCTTGTGGGGAGCTCCCCAGAACTGCAGTTGGCAAGTGGTGGCTGGTTATGTGACCACGAGGGCTGTGCTGGTACAGATGGGGAGCTGGAGGGCCTTGAAAGCAAGGGCAAGTTGATTGTTTGCTTTTTAGAAGGGACTGACAGTGGGGAGGCACAAGGCTGGGGAAATATTTTTGTTCTTCAAGCCTGAAGAAACAGGGCTTTGCTGTAATTGAAGGTTTAATTTGATAAGCTAGTACTACAAGTAAGGAAAAATGTTTAAAAGGTCCCCTTGCTGCCACAGCAGTTTGCCATTACAGCTATTTACTCCCTCCAGTGCACCGAAACTCCGCAAGCCATCGGAGTTAAAAATAACCAGGGAATGTTTTTACCCGGGATCAGTTACCCTGTCTGGTTCACTGTGCAGCTCTGCAAACAACTTCATCTGGCAGTGGAGCTCGTTTAACCAGGCCTGTACCAGCTTCTCAGCTGTGAGCAGAAAGTGAAGTGTAGTTTTTGGTGAATCCAGATAGGAATGAGTTCAGGCGATAGGAATGTATGCAGAAGGGCACTATTAAAGATAGCATAAAGTGCTGGCTGCTGGGACCAGCCTGCTTTAATAATTAACTAGATGTTAGCACTGACACATAAAAATGGTGCATTTGGAGAAAAAAAATTAGTGTAGCACTCACAAGTGAAGTACTCCACAAAGATCTGTATTCAGGGGGCCTCTGAGAAGTGTTACTTCTCAGCAGATCAGCTGTGGGGACACACATTAATAACTATCAAATGTGTCATTTCCCTCAAGCCTTCTAAGCCAGAAAATAAACTTGAGCTTCCACACAACTTACCAGCAGATTATTTTTCCAGTCCTGTTCTGAGTATTCTATAACTGTAGTGATATAATATGTTGAGTCACCAGTTATATTTGCTAGGAAAAGAAATTTTAGAATCACTCTTGTTACCGTTTCAAGTTTTCCTGACAAAACTAACAACCCAGCTCATATTGCAGAGCATCTTCAGTATTCCTCATTTAAGCAGACATAAATCTATAAACCTGCAAATTTGAGTGTTTTGCTTCATATGTGGTAAGTAGACCGTGAAACGGTAGGATGCCAGAGATAAATCTGTATGAAAAATCTGGCATCTTTGGGTAGAAAAATGTTCTATTAAATATCTTTTGTTATTGGACTTGTTCTATGCAGGGAAAATAAGTGGGTTTACAGTAATATGCACTGCTTGAGGTAGGGAGTTACTTAACTATGTGATATACGTGCTGTATTACTTTGGTTTCCCGTACTTTGATTTTCCTTAAGATGATGTTCCCCCTCTTTGTGAAGCAGGTTTGTGTCCTGATGGGAATTCTCAAAATATCATGGATGGAGGAGAAATCCTCCTCTGCTCAACAGCACTCCTGTACTGTTGCAGCAAATTGTGAAGCTTTTTTCTGATGGGTGTGTGCCATGATAAACATTTTCTAGACCCTCCAGTTTGAAACCTGTGAGGCCAAGATCCTTCTTAGCACATCAGCAAAGTTAACCAACTGTGCCTTGTCTTACCATCTGAGAGTATTTAAAGGAGAACTTTTAAACTGTGGAGATAATCTTATTTCTGTATCTGTAGGGGCCTTAAGAGAGATGTTTGTGGTGGTTTTTTTGTTTCTAGAAATAATTTTTTTGTGTGTGGAATCCAGTGGACCAACCACTTTGAATGTCCTGCCTTGCTGCTTTTATTGCTGGCTCTTAGCAGGTTTGTCACCAAGCCCCAGTGCTGTTGTCTGCTTAGCTTTGGTTTGGAGTTTTGTGCTTCCATCTCTTTTGAGTCAGTTTAACTACTTCTCTAGCTGTTGGGACAGTATTATGTTGTGTTGCACAAGTGGTACTGCCAACTGAAGGAGTGCTAAACCTTGAAGCTCTTGTCTGGTTCGGTTGCAGCAATAACTGCATGTTTAAGCTGTGTGCCATACGTGGGATACGGGAGGTTTAATCCTCTGGGCACACTCCAGAATCATCAAGAAATTATCAGAAGGGAATCAGGCTGCTCACTGTGACTTCTTGAGCATGATTTTAGCATTAAATTTTACATAAATACCAGGCCTTCTGCCATAATGCAATTTAAGATGCTTCTGCTTCCAGCAATTACAAAAAGTGGTTTGTAACTTGCTCTGTCATACCGGGTGATGCTGTAGAAAGGATCACAGGCATCCAGGTGGAACAGGAGAATTCTCTGTAGCTCTGAGGACCAGCAGAGCCGTGGTGAGAGCCTGGTGCAGGCAGGGTGGGCTCTCCTCGGGGGATGTGCAGCTCCCCCATCCCCGGGGCGGGCGTGCTGCCGGCTCTTGCAGGGGGCACAGGGGGAGTTGTGAAATGCCCCCTGTCATCCCGGTGGGCAAGTCCCGCTCTCAGCAAGCTGCTCCCCGGGGTCAGACCGTGTGGGAATCACAAAATCCTTCTGAGTGTCCTGGGAAGAATTATAATAAACAAGAATTTAGATAGAATAATAATTATTATATCACAGGGTGAAAAAGTAGATTTTTGGATTTTACAATGTGAGATCGGGGAAAAGATGGAGGCAGTGGGGTGTGTCCATGAGCTTCTTCTTCCTCTTGTTCTCCATCTTCTGTGGTGGGGTGGCACATTTAGATTGGTTTAGAGTAAAAGGACACTGTGCAACATAGTTAGTAGATATTGGATAATTGTTGTAAATAAAGTACACGTAATTTTCTGTATAAAAGATAGTGCCCTCCCAAGGGCAGTCAGATGACTAGAGATGACAGGCAGACAGACGACAGATGACAGACAGACGACAGAAGACTGAAGATGACCGAAGGAAAGATGACAAGGAGACCAAGACCAAAGAGGAGAGCACTGGCCTGCAGAAGCTGTGGCAGGCCAGGGACTGAATATGCAATAACAAAAAAATAAACAAATTCCTGAGAACAAGAGCAGACGACTCGATCTCTTCTTCAGACGCAGGGCTGGGGAAAACAGAAACTTCACAAACCAAACACAGAAACACCAGAAAGGCCAGCCAAAGAAAGAACACCAAAAACAAAGAAAAGCAGAAACATCAAAAAAATTTATATATTTATTTTTATTTTTTAAGAATCTAACAAGACCGTGTCAGAGCAGCTGAGGGAGCGAGAGGTTCGAGTTCTTGCAGGTTCGGTTTGTAATGTCGGGGCAGCCCCTGGGTTGAGTGGCGGCAGGAGCCCGCACACCTGCGGGTCTGCCTGGCGCTGGGCTTCTCTTGGATCTGTCCCGGCAGCGTGACTTGGTGCAGGGAGATGTTCTAAACAGAGTGCTTTACTTTCATCAAGGATGTTTAAAACCTGAAGCGTTTCTGAATTCCTGTATCTGTGACCTAAATCTACTCGCTGTAGAAAATGTTTTGTCTCACGAGGAGTTTCTGCTTTGTTTCTATCTTGCTGGAGCAGTACATCCAAATATACTGCTGCAGACATCTCAACTTCTTTGAATTTAAAAAAGACACTTGAAAGCTCAGCTTTTGAAGTAGCTAAAGACAAGTTTTCCTTTAGCTGTCTAGAAGTTTTTGCACACATTAGAATGGATATAGTGTCTATCAGGTAACTGAGGGATTTGACAAATTATTTTTGTCTTTTTAAACTATTTTTAGTCAGGTATATCCTACAAAAGTTGGTAAAATTCACCAGCATTGTTAAATTTGAAGTTGCCCTGTGTCTCTGATGGGACTGTGTGGGAAAACAGCCTCAGATCTGAAGTAGTCGAGTTCCTTGTCCCATTATCTGCCTTCTGCTGGAGTAGGTTACATTCCACACATTTTTAGTAGTGGCTTCCCCTCCTCCTTAGCTGCTTTGACTTGTTTTGTGGGAGGTTTGAATATTTCAACTGACACGCCAGAGGTCTTCTCCCAAAAAAGGAAACAGATAGTAAAATTGTTCACTTAGAGCAGATTTTGAAAATAATCTGGTCTGTGCTGATCTGGGTGTCTGTTTGTTGAAATTGTGACCTGGGGTTTTAAAATCCAGTTGAATTGCGGATTTTGCTCAAGGTTTGAGGTTTTTTTGTTGGTCTGGTTTTTTTTTCTGGTAGTTTAAGAGCTAAAATTGCACCTTGAAATTCTATCTTCTGTATATTTCTTCAATTTTCAAATACTCTGAAGGAAATAAACAATAGCCCAGCATCTCTTGAACGGATCTCCTGAAAAAGATACTGGATGCCTGCCTGCATGAGGGAAGGTGGTGATCTGGAAGAATTTGTTCAGGGTGATTTCAGAAGATGAATAATTTAAACTGCAGCCACTTGCTTCAGACTAGATAATTGAGGCTGGATTTTCTACCAGCTGAACAGCTTATGTTAAAACTTAAATAACTCCCTGCAGCACATGTACTTTAGTTAGCTGTTTTGTATGTGAGTTAATCCCATGGCAGTTGAGTAGCGTGAGAAATTTAAAAGTATCTCAGCTTCTCCCCTGTGCTAGGAGTTAGGAGATGCTACTGTGACTGCCAAGCACTGTTCACCTAGTTATTTTATCATCTTTTTGTAACTTCTTCCTTGAATGAGTTGTCTGTCCTCAGTCCAGAAAATACATGACAGATGCAGGCAAAGGGACTCGTGCTACTTGATTCTCCCGGACAAACCCCCCTGTTCTGTTCTTGCTGGCTAACCATCTGCAGGCTGGAGCAGTGACTTTTGTCAGCCTCCAGCCTGTGTGAGCTGTAGGGCTGCCTGCTCTCCCAGCAGTGGGCTGGCACTCTGGGAAGACAGCCCCACGTTTGGGTTGATGTCTTCAGGATCTGACGGTCATTTCCTAAACCTGGAGCGTGTAGATTGTCAGTGCCGAAACTTACTTGAAGTGGGCTTTGTTATAATTCTGGTTTCCTGGTTAAAAAAATAAAATATACATATATATGTATAAAAACCAGCAATGCATTAGAGGGCTTTGATTCTGCTCCCCATGTTTGTGACACACACGGTCCCTCCAGGCAGCTCCTGAGTTTTGGTCATTATGAAAGGTTGAGTTTAACACATGCACAGGAAACGAGTCTTCTAAGACTTATGACTTAAATTAAAATACTTTCTAATGCTGGAAGAAAGCTCAAAAGAGAAACTACTTGCCTTTAATTGGTAGCATCCACCCTGTCTTTGTAAATAGCATCAGCTTTGCAGGCTGTTCAGCGCTGGCAGAGCTGAGTGGTGCTAATGCTGTGATCACAGGCACCTTCACACTGCTACAGCCAAGGTAAGCAAGCAGGGGACAAGGTCTCCTGAAGGGTTTCTGCTTGTCACCCTGAGGGACTGCCTGTCCCGAGACTTCACCTGTGATTACTGCAAATCTGAATAGGCCATTATTCTAAGTGTGATGAAGTTGAAAAACCTGTTTCTAATCTATAAAAATTGAGAGAAACTAATGTGCTTTCCTGTGGTTTTTTGGTGCAGAAGGCTGTCTGCCTGTGCATTCCACGCTCTGTTTTCTCTTCACTGAATGCCTTAACCACAAGATCTCTACTTGGTAGAATACGGGTGGCGGAAATAGCAGCAGGGTTTTTTTTTTTTAAAAAAAGCCAAGAAAAAAACCCCTCTGCTCAAACCCCATGCATTCTAAAGCTGCTTTCTGAAAGTAAACAAATTGAAGGTTTTTGCATACTGCTCACACATTTTCAGTTGGCATTTGCTGCCTCTATACCTTTAAATGAAACATTTGCAGAAGTTCTTTGCTTAAGAAAGCAATCAAATAATGATGTTCCCTACTTATATGAGACGATTCTTCATTATGTGTGTCTGTCAGACCAGGGGAGAATGTTGCACGTTGCAATCTGACTTTAGATGTTGCTCTGTGGATCAATTTCCTAATGAAAACAAGTTGCTTTAGGTGATGGAGTATGTTCTTGTCTTCAGGACAGGATGTTTTAAGCTGTCTTCCCTACTAGATGTTTGGTAAAGCCACTTTTTTTTATATGCTGTTAACCTGTTAGTATCAGGTTAGCAGAGGTTGGAGTTAGTAACAGCAGAGGACTGTGACCTGTAGTGAGTTTGGTTGGTTTGCTATGACATGTTCTGAACTGGGCTTGGGTAATTTACTTGTTAGCTGTTCATTTCCTGTCAGTGTGGACTTGCTTGCAGGGAGAACAACTTGAATTTTGTTTGTTTCTAATGTTTCTGTTTATGGATTTTATAATTGCTGCATTTCATGCTACAGAAGCTCTTGGGTTGCCTTCTTTCTTCTTGCTCTTTGCATGGGGTAGCAAGGCCTTTTAGTGCTGTCCCTTCTGCTCTCTAGAATCAGCCTCTGCAGGATTATGGCCTCCAGAAATGAAGTGAGGAACGGAGGGATTGCTTTGGAGAGGACAAAAAGGCAAGTAAGAGCAGCAAAGAGTTATATTTCAGGAGTACTGGCTCCCCTCCTGGAAAGTCTTATAGGACTTGTCAAGTTGAAAGACTGTAAACTAAACATAGTTTGGCTGATTATGGCATGTAAGTATCATCTGGCATGTTGAGATGATAAACAAAAAGGATCTTCCTTGTAAGTTGGTTCTAGACTGTGGAGAAATCTAATACTTTCTGTGCTGTTTGTGGAATTCATAAAAGTACCTTCTTTTCTGAGCTTGGTCTGAAGTGATTTTCAAAGGCAAAGTATTTTAGTAATAAATGAGAGTTACTTTTTGTGGCAGTGGCTGTTCAGTGTCTGTCCTGAAGAAGGTAGCTTACTTCACTGAAGATTTGTTACAGGTTAGTAGTCATAAAATCAGAGGGAGAGCTTGCAGCTGCTAGTGGAACCAGCTTGTCTGAAGTGGAGAAATACATCTAGCATGATCAAATTATTTTTCATTAGCTCTTGTCCTTCTTCCCTTTGATCATCCTTGTACGTGGTGTAGACAATATGTTTACCAATGCTTTTCATGACCTATATTCATCTGATATGCACCTCTGTTTTCCAGATAATTATGCTTTTCTCCTCAACTGATGCCTGTAAAAGAATAATGTATAGGGAAGTCAGCCTTTATCTTCTCATGCAAATGAAGTAAAAATCATGTGCTCTTGCTGCCCTGTGTAGGCTGTCTTTCAAGTTTAGAAAACAAGTTTATTTGAGAATTTATGTAAATTCTTTGTAAGAATGAGTGCACACAGGGCAGAAGGGAAATCACCTTGCTGGAAACCCCCGGAGCAGATCTTGGCTATATGCTGTTACTCAACTGAAATACCTGAATTTGAGCTCTTAGTTTTTAAGTTCACATTTTCAACTATCTAAAAATCCCAAAGCCTGCCAGTCTTCATGAGGAGGTGATGATAAACTGGTCAGTGCGAATATGCTGTAGGAGAAGAATAAATTCTGTGCATTTTTAGTGGTGTGCCTTCCTTGTTTTCCCTAAAATCTTGAAAGCCTGCTAAAATACTAGATTATTTTATTCAGAACAGCAGTGGCAGGAGAGGGAGATAATTTATTCTCTTCAAGTGAAATTTGTTTGAAGAGTTGTTTTTGAAGGTTTGTGTGGACCTACCTGAGTGACCCCAAAGATTTAGCTCCTAGGAAATGACAACAGAAAACTGGGCTTGAATCTGTTTAAATAAGCACATTAAGTTAGTTTTGCAAAAGGATGAGAGAAATAGTTTTTTTACCTGAATCGAGCTGAGATGTACTGTGTGTAGTCTGATGCTTCTGTCCTCTTCTGGTTGGGATGCAGCATTTCCTAAAGCCAAGCATGTGACTGAGCAAGGTCCCTCAGCCAGAGGTCTTTGCCTCCAGTTGATGGTTGGCCTGCTAAGCCTTGGGACTCCAGCAAAGGCCATGCTATAGAGATACCATCTCATCAGGATTTGTGTACCTGCAGCACAGATGGTGTCCCAGAGGTTTTTAGTATGAGATCCAGGTGAAGAGTAAGACAGGAGTGCAGAACGTTTCTAGATCCAGTGCAGGTTTGCATGCTCTTGATGCTCTCCCGTTCTGTAGATGCATGTAACAGTTTTCAGAGCTTTTGCTGTGTCAATCTGCTTGCCCAGTTACCTAAGGAAAGCTGTGTTTACAAGCTTTAGATGACAGAACCAAGAGTGGAGAATGACTGAGCTGTGCTGTCACAGCATGTGTGGCTGGGTTGTATATGGAGCACTGTGCTTCAAACAAGGAATTACAATACCCATTGTTTCATGAGAAAGGATCTCCACTGGAGAGCTCAGGTTCAGCCTGAGCATCAACTCTGGAAGGAAATTAGGCACTGTTTCCCTTCAGCAGTTCATGTGCTTCTGAATGGGAAGTAATTTGATCTTTAGACTCTTCTTCCCCTTGGAGGAACTTCACTCACAAATGGGTAGAGAACTATTTTGGAACCCGCTCTAATGTACTGCTAAATAGGATGTTGGAGAAGAAAATATTAAACAGATTTTCAGTGATCCTAAAGTCTGTGTGTCTGCAGAAAATCTTTGTGGCTCAAACTGTGGATTCCTGAAATAAGGATGGATTGCTCATAGGTGTGGTGTTTGATACAAATCATGGTTTTTATCTGTTACTTAGAAATCAGCTCCATCATGGGAAGTGATGGTGCTCGGTGTGAAATTGCTCCTATCTTTCATTTGCCTTCTTTACTGCTACCATAAATGGCCATACTGTAAAAACATTTGTTGACTGCTTGTGGTGTTTGATTGTATAGCACCTTAGCTGAATGTTTGCTTGCAGTTTCTTGATGTGGTTCATCATAGATGTGGCTTTTTGAAATGTGAAAGTAAGTGTTTGCACGTAAAACTACTTTGTGGCATGAAGCAGATCTTAACATTAGAACAGGTCTCCCAGTATGCATCTTGAGTGTGCTGTGTCTCTGGGTTTTAATGGAATGAGAATGGTCCCTTACCAGATGTTTGGCTTTTTTGCTTTAGTTAAAAGAGCATGTGGTTTGGGGTTAATTATATTCTCACTGAGGTAGAACAATCCTTGCTTTTGAAATATACGTGCTCTAAAAGTGCAAAAGCCAGGATTAACATCCAGTTGGGTAGATCCTCCAACTCAAAAAGTCATGTGAATGATTCATCTAACAATCACATAATCAGGCTGCAAAAGACCTCTGAGATCATCAGGTCCAGCTTTTGACTGATCAGCACCCTGTTACCTGGACCATGGCACAAAGTGCCTCATCCAGTCTTTTCGTGACCGGTCTTTGCATTAACATCGATGCTGTAGTTATTAATTAATGTTAGTTATCTCTATCTTTTGCTATTCCATGCAGTGTCTGTTCAAAGTCAAAAATAGACTCCCTCAGAGATTTCTACACATTTCCCTGCCCTGTGAGGGGGGTGATGCTGACTAAGAGTGGTAGTACACCCGCAGGTGCATAGGCGAAGGGGAAGAAACACTGTGGTTGGTTTTAGTACAACCAAATGTTTTGCTGGTAAATAAGGGGTTTTTTAAGATGGAAATCGTTGTTTGCTTAAATATTTAGACTTGCTACTGAGGGCAAAAGCATTTTTAATAAAATTTGAGGACATAAATGTGTTTCTGTTTGACGCTCTTTTGATATCTGAAGTTGCTGAGGCTGAAAAGTCTGGCACTGCTTAAGAGCATTTTAATTGTGCTTACTGGGGCTTTAGGATCTCTTCCTTTGCCCTGTATATCTGCTAACAAGCTGATTTAGCAATACAGTGCTTATAACCCATTCTGTGCTGTGAAATCCTACTCATGTCAGGATCAGCAATGATAAAACAGCTCGGTAGTTTCTGGTTCCTGGAATTTGACTGTGTGCACATTTCCCTATTGGTCACATTGTGCTTTTAAAGTCTTGACTAATTGGAAGGATACTGCTACTCAAGAACTTGCTTCTGTCCAGCTCTCTAGGGAATATTCCAGTTGTGAATGATTTGGCATCGTGTCTGCCGTGCTGCTGGGGTGGGTGGGTCTGTGTGTGGTGCTTGCTTGGTGAACAAAAGGATGGCCCTCCAAACACCTTCTGCCAGGAAAGCATCTCCCCCTTGCTTGTGCTGGCATTCTGATGTTGATGGGACTTCATGCACACATGTTAAGTAACTCAGGAAAAATAGGCACTGCCCCGTTGGATACACTTCAGCTGAGTATAACTGAGTGTGGATTTGAAGGAGGTGCACAGACAATGTTAGGGCTGCACATAAGCTCCGTGTGTCACTCTGCAAATGTGCTGATTTGAAAGTGTTCTCACTGAGTAACCTTGTGCCACTGAGGTGCAGAGTCTGGAGATACTGCAGGACAGCACGTTTGGGCTGACTTGTGGGATGCTGATGCAAAACAGAGTGGAGCCATAAATTCTGTCTTCCCAACCATGAGCCTGGTGATTTGGGTTTCCTTGTTGTTTTTATTTATATTTAAGATAAAACTTTCTCTTTTACCTCTTGTGTTTCTTCTAAGAACTTCAGCTGTCTGCCTGTAATGTAGAAGTTGCAGTAGACATGGCTCTGCTTCTGCAGAGTCTGAAATGAGGTGTTACATAGCCTGTTGTAAACAATCCTCGTGTGCTGAACTGTGCCGTGGCCACTTGATGAGAAAACCAGCCTGAATTACACTGTTGTCAGATGGGAAGGAATAATAACCTTTGATCTTGAAATCTGCTGCTGCTGGTAGTGAGAGAGACTATGAAGACATTCTTCAAGGACATTAAGATTAAACTTCTCTGCAAGCACTGATTAAGCTGGAAAGGAAAGCACTGTACTCCCCTGGTATCTGTGATGGAAAATACTCTGTATTGCTGTTTTGCAAAGTGGTTTGTCCAGCTGAAACTTTGTTTCAGTTACCCCAGTCCATGCTGCAGGCTCTTGCACCCCATGTATTTGATTTCTAACCTGGAATTTTGAGGATAGTGATATTAATTTGAACAATTACTTCTGAAGCAGTAGTGTTCACATCTGTGAGACTAGCCTGTATTTAATATATTTGTGCTTTCTGACAGGCTTCATGCCTCATCACAATCTCAGGTCAGCCTGCATCACAGAAATGTCTGTGCTGGGTATCTCTCTGCTCACATGGGGTAGGATTTCTCCATCATGCTCCAGAGGTGGAGTGACTTATCCACATTGCTTGGTCAAGTTCAGTTTACAATGGCTAAGGCTGGGTTCTTTTTCTTCCCGTCTGTCAGAATGGGATGTGTTGCTCACCGTGCCCAAGCAGTGGGACAAAACAAAGGCTGGTGTGCCAGGAAGGTCTGAACACTCTGTCCCTAGTGTGAAAAGGCTTACACAGCCTGCCCTACCTTGGAAGAGATCCCCTTCCTTCCTTTTCCCTCTCACAATGAGGTGGGTTAACCCGACACCTTAGGTTAGAGCCACCATGGAAAAAATACTCTTAAGCTTTTTATTGTTCGGCTCTAAATGCCAAACTGAGGTTATGAGTGCTTCTCCTTGATGTGCCTGGGTTAAAAATCAGATGCTGAAACGTGAATCTCTTGAAAGACTTCACTTGGTGGAGGGGGCATGAAGGTTATGGAGCTGTTTGCAGGTTTGGGGGTGAGTGTCATGGAGTGCTTTGTGCTGCTCCTGGTGCCTGTGGGAGCCCATGTGCAAGGACAGATCACATGGAAAAAACACCTATTGACCAGTGCAAATTCTCCCTCTTTCTGAGGTTTTGCTGCTTAGTCACAAGCTTCTGAGAAATGGTTTCAGATGGAGGAAAGCACATTTTCATCTTAGAAACCAGTGTGATTGATGACTGATATGGATGTGCAAAAAAATACCCCGGGTGCTCCTGACTGCTGAGTGCTGGGTCTGCAGCATGGGACCAATGGCCTTGGGGTAATCAGGGTGGCTTTCATGCCCTGTCACTGTGGTGTGTGGAAAACTGTAGAAACTGATGTGTTAAAAATGTGTGTTTAGTGCCTTATTGCTGTTGGAGTTTTTAGCACGAATTTCTTGTTGACTGCTTGCCACCTGCAAGCTGTTCAGGCACCCTTTTCTAAAGGAAAGTTACCCTGGGTGTTTTTATTTTAATTAATTTTGCAGCACATTTTACATTATAATATATGCACCATGCAGCCTCTGATGCTGGCACTCCTGAGTGATTAACACACTTTGAAGGAGTCCATTATTTCATGGGTAGGCAACCAATTATTTCATTATCATTTAAAATTGTCATGCTCCAGGATGGCTGCTATGTGTTCTACTGAGTTGGGTGAGGATCTGGGGGGAAGGCTAGTAATTATTAGCCTTGCTAATGAGAATAGATAGCTAAATAACACTTGCACAGCTGTAATTTCAGCATTCCTGGCACTTCTGGTTATGACACTTTCCAAACTTAAAGATAATAGTAATTGTCTGTAGTCTGCAAAATTAGTCTAGACAGTCTAATCTAAGGCCAAAAGGTTGGAGTTGAATAAATATGTAATTTGGGCAAATAAAGCTATTAGCTGTGCTTATCTTCTTGAAGCAATAGTTCTTATTAGATAGAAGTGCTATTTTATAGCTTTTTCCTAAATAATTAGCTTTTAATGATCAGTCAACAACTCTTTGAAAAATAAAACACTCCAGACTTTGCTAATGAAACTGAGTGTTATTATGTTGGATATTGTCCAAGCTGGTGTCCAAAAATTCCATGGAATTTACTGGTAATAGATAAAACCCTACAGGACAGG
The DNA here is from genome assembly GCA_013400255.1 of Sitta europaea. NCBI lineage: Eukaryota > Metazoa > Chordata > Aves > Passeriformes > Sittidae > Sitta > Sitta europaea. The sequence continues at coordinate 1,052,740 of VXBS01004211.1, forward strand.
AACTAATGCATTGCTATCAATGTCTACAATGATCTGGCAGTGTAAATAAAATGTGTTACTGGGTCTGAAAGAGTCATTTCAACGTTTTTGTCTCCAAGCAGAACAAGTGGTATGGTCAAAACCTCTGGAAGCTTTCATTCTTTGGGTTCAGTCCCTGTTTGGCATTTATATATTTGAACAACTTGTATATTAGTGAAGTAGTTGTATATATTAAAGTTGGGTCAAAAGGCATCTCTTGGTGATATTATGTGAACTCTGTTAAGGTGCCTGGACATATAAATGTGGTTTGCATGGCTAATATTTATTTGGCTGAGGGATTTTTATAATTTTTATGTGGCTATTTGCACTTTCTGATCTTTTGATCATCCTGAAGGCAGCAGGGAATTATAGTGGAATTATAGTGGAAATCAGGACTGGGGATGATAAAGCCACCTTCTTTCACTAGGAAGTTGCTGTAGTTTAATTGTAGGATGAAATCCTAGCCTTGAAGTATTTAATTCCAGCTTGACTCATTCTAGAAAACTGTGGGCTCTGAGTTTAGTGGGCTAGTCAACCTGATTGTATCTCCATGCTAAACAAATAAGGGAAAGAATGTGGAGAGTTTACCTTCCTCAGGCTTTCTGCCTGACTTTCCTGATGAACCCATCAGAATAAGAAAGGTGTTAACTTCAGAAAGTTTTGATCTCAGCTTTCTGTGGAGTCACAGGGATCAAACATTTTCAGGTATTTAAAATGTGCAATAGGGGTTAGAGCTGCTGGAGTGTGGCTTTGTTTTACTGGCTTGTCGGGCTAGAAAAACTTCTTACTTTAATTAATTTAATTAATGTAATTGTCTGGCTTCAAATGTCTGTAACCTAAGCTAGGCAATCTGAAAAGTCCAAGTTCATTGCAGTTATGAAGTGGCTTCTTTGTTCCTAGACTGCAGATGCCCTGAGCATGGCTCTCCTCAAGGCACTCAGCTGAAGTCTGGGCTGACTCTGGTATAGTTACATTAAGTTACAGAAGTGAAGAGAGATTTTAATTGACTCTGAGTCTTCTCCAGTTGCTCTACTTAGTTTATAAACCAAAATCTCTTAATTACATTGTATGTCTTGACGTGTTCTAATGATTTCATGTGTATGAAAAAAAGTGTTCTGACTTTTTGCCTCACCAGGGGATTTTTGGAGCAGCATTACTTTTTCTCTTACAGCTGTAGTCCCCATTATCTGGTTATACACAGTCCTAAAAGCAGAGATGGACTTTAAAAAAAAATCACTTATTTCTTGAGAAAAAACTTGAGTTCATCATGAAGAGCTTGTGTGAGCTGCTAGTTTAAAAACTATCTAAACATGATAAAACTTTATGGGTGAAGAGCTAGTGCATCTTGAATGTTTTAAACATTCCTTGAATTACGAGTGGTTAAGGTGAGGAAGATGAAGTACCTGGTGTGTTCATAGTCCCTGCACATATTTACTGTGAAGCAAAAAATGAAATGAAATCAAGACTCAACCAAGCTTGCAGTATAGAATATGCTTTACAGTCAGACGTGTTTCAACTTGAGGGATTGCAGAGCTGCCTTCAAAGAATTCTGTAGGTGCTTTCTGGCATTCAGGGGCATTCACTGAAGGCATTACAAAGAAGCCTTCTCAGGCAGGGAAAATAACCTCCTCTGCTCTGGAGCAATGAAAACTGCTCCACTGGGGAGTACTCAAGAGGCCAAAGTTTAGTGAACATATTGCCTAAACCAGGTCTCTGAGTGTGTTTGGTGTGGTTTGATTTTTGAGATATTTGAGAATTATAAATTGGAGGGAAATGTTCACAGGCTGGTGAGCTGTTAATACCAAGTGCTGTCCCCTGGGGAGAGCTGTAAGCTGGGAACTGAAAGGAGACCTAAGCACTGTGAAGATTCAGTTTGAGTTGAAAAGGTGAAAGCTGTCTTTAAAAGGTATCAATCTGCTGGTTTTTAAGGAAGTTAATATTTTAAAAGATGTTCACATGCATTGCAAAATATATACGAAGATAAAACACACTCTCATCAGTATTAACATTATGTTCATGTAGCCAGCATCTGTAATTTGAAATGATAGAATCCTTTAGATTGCAAAAGGCATTTAAGGTCATCAAGTTGAGACTGTACTGGCATCTGATGGTGTTTAAGCTTGGCAGTATGTTAGTAAAAGGGCTCATAACTTTTCAGGAAAATAGTTTTAATGATTATTCTTGAAACCTCTGTGATTTTAGCATGCTCTGAAAGGCTGTCTTAGTCAAAGTGGCAAAGATGCTTTCTTTTTCCCAAGCAAATTTACTGTATCTGGGTTTTGTTTTGGTTTTTTTCCACTGGATCTTTTAATTATCTGTTTAGCAGTTACACTCTCCATATTTCTATGTGTAAACCCAAGCTATTTTGCCAGCCATGCCTTAGGTTTGAGGGAGAAGAAAAGGGTGGGGTTGGAGAAGGTAAAGCTGCTTTATTTAAAGTAGCAGTTAGGGGAAGGGCAAAAATTATCAGGCAATTTTTTAGGCATGTTGAAATGTGTAAGAGCTGATGGATGTTCCCTGTCAGTGCACAAAAGCCAGTTTGATTTCAGTCTTTGATATTCCTGAGTCTTGGACTACTACGTGACTGCAGAACAAGTTGATCTCCAGAACCAGCCTGGCTTTTAAATCTGTCACACAAGTCAGTCCTGCCTAACTGGGGATGAAATCTGATATTTCCTAGCATACAGCTATCTGGAGAACTACCATTGGAAATGAGTGTGTTTATGAATACAAAATCCAAGTGTTCATTTAGGAAATGCAAAAACTAAAGGTGCATAGACAGGTTTATGTGTTAACATTCAAATTGAAGACACTTTACCTTCCATACCCCTTCCCCCTTGCCTCCCCCCCATCCTAGCTCATCTTTCCCCACACCTGGGCAGGACACAAAACTAGTTTTGTTATTAGGTATTAGTTTTGTTATTAGGTATTCTGGGTAGTGAGCAGAACAAGGCCCATGTAGAAGAGAGTCATATTTGTGTGAGTTATATTTAGCTATGTGCAATAAATATGCCCATGCAGTGAACACAGTTTTCTTAGGAGTTTTTTTTTTTCTGACTGGCTCACTCAGTGATCAGTGTCCATGGAGGGAGAAGGACAGAAGAGTATGTGGCTGTGTAATAGGACTCACACTTTTAGTTTTTCCAGGCTAAGCACAGCTTTTGACAATCCTTGCATTGTATAAAAAATTTGAGGAGACTTACCTCTACTTAACCAAGTCAGATGTTTATTTCTGTATCCTACTGTCTGTTCTTTGAATTGTATGTTGGTAGGGGAGTAACCTAATGGATGTACTCTAAGGCTGCCATGGCTTATACAACAACTTTGCATTTTCCATTATGATTTTCTTCTTTAATAGAACCATTAATGTTTGATTAAGCATGTACTTAATCATAAATGTTCATATTATATTATGTGAATGTTGCTCTTTTTCAGGAAGAAATAAAAATTTTCGGCTTGTGCAGGAATTTCCAAAGGGCTTAGTTTGTACATATCTCATATCATCTTTTTCACTATAACTTCCTTCAGCTTAATCCTCTTCTCTCTTTGTGCCTCAGTTTTCTCTGCTCATGAAATGAGGTGTTTCACATCACTGGGTAATGGCAGTAATTGAAGTTACAAATGACATCTGTTTCCCAGGGCAGCCATAACAATGCTGACAGTACACATTAGGGCAGTGGGAAGTAGTGCAGATTGAGGGAAGCATCATTGATTACTTGCAAGCACTGACTATCTTTTAATTTATATTTCTTGGAAGAAAGGAATGAGTCCTTTTACTGTTTGTATAATTAAAAGAAAGAACCTCTTAAAGATTTGTAGGAATATGGGATTATTGGATGATGACACACTTAGGCTTCTGTAGCATGAGGCAGTGTTCTAATCATTGTTTTGTTAGTCTGGTCTTCATCAGGATAATTCTAGACCTTTGGTCTCCTGTTCTCCCAGCATTCAACACCAAAATATTTGCTCTTGTTCTGTGAGGTGTGACTGTTTATGCCAGCAGAGCATGCTGAATGCAGTCCTGAACATTTGTATTTGAAGTGGTGCTGGGTTGCTGGGGGTACCTCCTGCAGTCCTTTTCTGGTGCTGGTTTGGGCACTGCACCAAACCTTTGCAGAGGTGGCACTTCCTGTCATCAACCCCAGCAGCATCCACCTCCTGCTTTTCCAGCACCAACCAATTAAACCTGGCTGGAAGTACTGGTGAGCCACCTGCTCTTGGGGAGCTGTGTGTTTGCTATTGGAACAAGCTTGTCAGAGACTCTCTGATTAGTGGTGTGCTTTAGTTTGTTTGTTTTTTTCTGTGACCTGAGTGCTTGGGGCTCTGCAAAATGCTAAATTCGTGTGTTTTGCTCTGTCTGTTCCTTTATTCTGGAATGCAGTCTGGGTTTATGTTCGCTTCTAGAAGTCAGGGGTTTTTTTACTGCATGTTTTCCTTGTTTTCTAGCCAGCAAACTCATGTACTCTAAAGAAATTACTTCTCCTTCATGCTATGAAAGGAGGTTCTTTTAATCCCTTGAGGTGCTGAGGCCCTGAGCTGCTGCTTTGCCCAATGCCCCCTTCTGCTGGGCAGGCTGGCTCTGGACCAGGGCTGCTTGGGCAGGGTGACAGCTGACTGCCACCCATCCTCTAGGAACTTGCTTCTGGCGACTCAGAACCTGTCTGCTTGCTCCTTCAGAGACAGGAACATAGATTAGAACTCCTAGAAATGGACTCTCACCTCCTTTGCAGCCTGGAGGAGGGCATGATGTGTCACAGGGTCACTTTAGGACAGACTTGGCTGCTCTGCCACTCTTGGGTACAAGAGCTGAAGGCAGAGGCTGTAGAATCTCATGGGTAGGAAAACAATGGAAGCTGCAAACTGAGTTATGCAGTCAGTCATTTAGATCTTAATTCATGGTCTGGGAAGGCTTTTATGGTGTAGCCAAAAACAGAAAGCTGTCCACTCATGGCTTTACTAACTGGCCACTGGAGCACCTATGGCACTGACTTTGTCTATGGCTTGGAACAAATACTAGAAATACTCATTTAAATGAAGAGAAGTTTCTGTCTTTTTCTGGGTTAAATATTTCTGATGTGATCAGTGTGGTGTGGGATAGGGCTGTAGCTGATACTGCTGTTGTATGCCCCTGGTAAGACCTGGCAGTGCAGGGGATGAATTTGGCTTCCCATAGGTTGAGTGGGTCAAGAGCAGGCATGTTCCTGGTGAGGTGCAGGGGATATGAGGTAAAATCTAGGGAAGAGATGATAGTGTAAAAGGCAGGCAAACAAGAGACTGCCAGAAGAAATACTGTCAAGGAGCACAGCACAGGAATGTCTTGGGATCTTAGATTTCAGGTGTTTGGGAATGTGTTCAAGTCTAAAGTTGAAGCTTTGGTGTTGCTGGATGCTACACATGTCTGTTTTAAGTTCTAGCATTAAAATTATGGCTAGGAAGGATTTTTGGTCTGTTTGCAATGCTCAAATTGCAGATGCTTATTTAAATCCAGAGCTGGTCTGTAACTGTAGCTGGAGGGTGGAAACCCTTCTATTTCCTTGCCTTTACTGGGTTTGAACCAAAAACTTAAAACATGTGGAAAAAATTTAAATAAGCAACCAGTGGCTCTTTGAAACATTATGTGTATGTTTAGTAAATACAGATGGAGATTATAGAGACAGCAAGGATGAATATATATTTTGGCATTTACCTCTCCTTTAACTTGTAGTGGTGTGCTCTCACTGTGCTGGGCTGCCTTTCATTGCATGGCCTTCGAGCTTGGTATAAAGAGAAAGGGAAGAGTGTTGTGCAGCCAGCCTCTGGACTGGCAGCTTAGAGCAGCTTCCTGTCAGCAGCATCTTGCTTCTCTCCCACCCCAAAATGTAAAAGTGCAAAAGAAAATTATCTCCTGGCTTTTCAGTTTGTGAGCTGCTGATTGCTTGATGAAGGGTAAATGTGGAAAGCTGCATAAGAGCCATGAGTTTTCACTGGGGTTTTCCATCAAAGATGTCTTTACTTTGTTATTTTTATTAATTTATAGAGTGGGACTCAAGCTTGTAAGCTAATGGAGGAATTTCTCTGTGTATTCAAGGCAACATATAAATGGAGGAAAATTATAAAAAGCAGGTTTTCATATCTTCTTATCAAAAGACTTGAGTGATTGAAACAGTGATTTAGGGATTGCTGTTGCCTAAAGAAAGACTGCTAGAGCAGTATTCTGTAAAGTGTCATTGTTTGTAGAAACTCCCCTGAAGGTCATGAGATCATTTGACATGCCCTTTATGATGAGTGTGTCTATAAGAAGGGATTTGAGTGGTGGGTTGCCCAGCTATAAGTGATGTAGGTAGTATGGGCATGGGGATTTTTGTTTGTTTGGGTTTTTTTTCCCCTTTGCTAAAGTCCTTGGCAGCAGGCTTTCCCATCTCTGGATTGATTGCCTCAGCACTCTTAGAAAGAGAAAACCTAGAAAACCTGTTGCATAATATTCTGGGTAAATTGAATAGCTGATGAGACTACTGGGCTCAGCCTCTCGTTTCCCTTCTAGGAGATGGGTGGAAAGAGCTTTGATTTTGCTGGTGATTAAGGGAGTGGTGTAACAGGAGAATGCGTTCAAGTTACTATCTCCTTAGAAGAGACTGAACTAATGATTTCCTGCAGGCAGTGGAGCCAGCTGGACGAGTCGTGGCTCTGTGGGGCTGTCAGAGACTCAGGCTGTCCTGCAGGAGCAGATCTGCCCCCTGGGCCGTGTCAGGCCACCCTGGAGAGCCGTGCTGTGTGTCCTGTGCCAGCTCAGCAGGGACCTGCTGGCAGTGCTTGGGGCTTGCACAGACAGACTGCAGCAGGAGGAGGTGGCCCGGGCATTCCAGCACTGCCCTGTGCTTGTTCTGCTCCTTTGTCTGGGCTTGGCATCCCTTGGAAACCGGTGGGTTGTCAGTGGTTTGTGTCTTGCTGGAGTTGGGCTCCTTTTAGGCTTTTAAGCAGTTCTGCCACAAACTCCTTGACCTCTCCAGTGTTATTGATGCTGGTGTAGGGTCTTGGGCTTGCTGGGTGTGCTGGAATTCAGGAGCAAAGGGATGGCCTCATGGAATGTTTCAGGACATGCTCTGCCATGCCTTAATTCTTTAAACACTGCCTGAACAGCAGCAGGAAGGTCCATTTCTGCTCAAATGGATAAATACTGTGTCTGCTAGATCTAATTTTTGTAAATTGACCCAGAGTGAATATGGCTTGCATGCTGTGGTTGTTGTGTCTCCTGCAGCACATAGTCCCAGTGCAATTTGGGAGGATTCCTTCAAATCCAGCAGCTGTTTCGGGCACAATAAGGCTTGTCCAGTGCCTGGAGGTAAACCACAGCACAAATTGCCTTGCAAACCCCTCCTGTAGTGGCTGTGACAGCAGATTTGGCACTACAGCTCCATGGGAGGGAAGAAAATACTTGTAAGAGCAGTTGTTACATGGGGGACCTGTGGCATCTGCTCATTGTGAATTTGACATGTGTGCTGATGCTGGATCAGGACAACTTAATCTTTTTCCCTTTTTCAGGAAGGAACCATGTCTCTGTACCTTCTCTTGCACTCTTGCTTTGTGTATAGTTAGGGTTTTTTTAATTAAAAAAAACCAGCTAAAAAGGGTGGAGGGAATAACAGAATTGCCCTGCAGATTACAGAACATGCTGTAGTTGTTGGCCCTTGGACAGATAATGAGGAAAATAAGAAGAATCTCTCTGAGATCATTATGGATTTCTTTTTCTGAACTCTTAGTGAAAAATACTGCCCTTGCTGGATATCAACTTGCTGCTCTAGGTATTCTGCTAACACTGATTCATGAGAGTAAAATAAATCGCTTCCAAATTCTCCCTTTTATTTAAAAGGTGCTATCCTTTACCGTTTTGTAGATGTAAAGGTTCAGACAATAACTTTGAATTCTGCAGGATGGAGGAATGAGAGCTAAATCTGGAGAGAGTTAGGGAATAATTTCAGAGTGCAGACTTTGTCTTCCATAGTTTAGTCACCTAATGCTTTTTTTATAAATATCACTTTCTGTTTCCTTAATGAAACCTGGGACTTAAAATCCCTTCCTTGTGATCATCCCTTTCAAGTCAGATTCTGGAGGTGATTTTATTTATACATCTGTATGTTCACATAAGTTTCTCATCCATCTTTCAAGGTTTGTTAAAGGCCACAGAAGAATACTGTGCACAGGTGCTGTTCTGCACAAATTGTGCACTGAGTGCCTGCTGGAGCATAGATGGGAAGGAATTTGATCAGGCTTCAGATTTGTTATGCCAATGTGATTGCTTTAGTTTTAGAAGTTAACTTTATTATGATTGCATGCAAACTTCATCCTTTGGATTTTGAACTTGTCTTCTGATGGTGTTGTTAACCCAGTATTCAATACCAGATCACCCAGGCTCTAGAGAAATGTTCCAGTGTGCTTTGCTCTGCAGTCTGGGTGATAAGCAACAGCCTGGCAGTGTCTGGTGGAGCCTTGTGCTTAGGCCATGGGTGGCACAGGCATTTCATGGCTTATTCTGCTTTCAGGGGTTGTCTTTCTGGAGGATATGCGTGCTTCAAGTCATTAAAACCAGGAGAGAAATCCTGGGAACAAGGATGTTCCAACCAACTTCATTCAGCTAACAAACTAAGTGCCACTTGTGCCATGTGGAGCTGTTGCTAGAAATTGTTCTAAAACTGCTAGGGAATTCTAGAAATGGCTGAGAAAGTCCTGGTACTTCCTAGAAATTGCTGGCTTTGGGAATGTGAGAGGAAGTCTTGTAAATCTGAGAATGTCAAAGAACTTCTAAACCTTACCAGAAGTTCAGAGGAATTACAGGAGACAGTAGAAGCCTAAACTTTCAGTTTCTAAGGATTTCTGAGAAATCCTAGGAGTTATCAGTAATGTCTAGAAAATGTTAGGAAGGCTGTGGGAATCCATTCAACTCGGTGACTCTGCTAGTAATCCCTGTAATTTATGAGCATTTACTAGGAATAGGAAAACCATTACTGCTTCTCTTTGGATGAAGTGTCCGACAGTTGTACATGGATAAACACTCTCCCCTTCCTTATGCTGTCAAGTGTCCAGTTTTAGCATCTCCCTCAGCAATGTCCTGTGTGTGCCTGTCTAAGCCACAATCTTCTTTTCTTCTCTGCAGTCCTACTTTGTGACAGATTATGACCCAACCATCGAGGACTCCTACACCAAGCAATGTGTGATAGACGAGAGAGCTGCACGCCTGGACAGTGAGTAGCCCTCCCACAGTGCCCACAAAGCTAGGATTAGGAATTTGTATTATTCCCAGGAGTTACCTGGGTGACATGGTGGCATGAAAAACACACCTCTGTGCTGCCTCTCCCAAGTGCAGTATAAATGCTTTGCTTTAAAAGTTTCAGTTCGTGCATGTTGGTGATTTCTTTAAGAATAAACCAACAACCCTCATGCCCACGTATCTCTGAGCATTTTCCATCTGTTTCAGATGGTCAGGAATTAGCAGAAGTCCTGAAGTGTTTTGTTGTTCAGTTTGTTTGTTAGGTCTTGAATTGTTCACTCAGTGCAAGAACTTGTTGGGAAAATTAGAAAAATATCCAGTAGTATCTGTGAAAAGTGGTTTCTGCTTGGCTCTGATGCACAGGAGAGAGTCTCACAATGTCATATCAGGAATAATTTGTATTTTCAGTCTATCAGAACATGAAATATAATCCATATTTTTGCTTATGTTCAGTTCTGGATACAGCAGGACAAGAAGAATTTGGAGCCATGCGTGAACAGTACATGAGGACAGGGGAGGGATTCCTGCTTGTTTTCTCAGTCACAGATAGAGGAAGGTAAGCCTGAGGTCAAGTTATTATAACAAACAAGTTTTAATTATTCTTAAATTGTGCCTTATCCTTAACTGAAATAATCTCAAACAAAACATTAAGTATGTGTTTACTCTTGTGTTCAAGGAGTGGTCTTCTTTTAGCACTGAAGACCAATTTTGAACCAATCACTTTGTGAAAGTTTTTTTTTGTCTGTTTGTTTCAATAGATGACATGAAAGCATACACAAAAAAATGCCAGCTCTATTCAAGAACTTTGTTACAGCCCAGAATACCATTTCTATTACAGTCCAGAATACCATTTTCCTGGGAGTGACTGGTACTCAGTCAGTTCTTAGGAATATTCCTTTGCCATGTGCTGGCTCTGGGTTGAGGGTATGTGCCTGCACTTTTTTGCAGGCAGAGGTTCCTGTGCAATGTTTGAATGGCTGCAGAATGGAGATGAAACATCTTAGAAGCTCATGGAGAGCTATGCTTAGTGACATATATCCCTTCTAGATCAACTTTGCATGAGGTGTCTGGCTACCTAATTCTATTTAATTTGACTTTTTTATTCATGATCACCTTGCTTTTAAGTTTTAGCTACCAAATTAGGTGTAAATGCCTCCAGACTATATGTCTGGAAGGCTACAAAGGGATTGTCTGCATATGTCTGTGCTGAAGGTCCTTAAGTAGTGATGTAGCTTTAACAGTGTTTACTTGAAAGCAGTGATTTATTTATTCATTCTCCAAAAATCCTTGCTTAGGCCAGAATTAGTTTGTCTCATATCATCCTGGCAGAAGTTTTCTGCTCTGCTCACCTTTCCTTCAACACTGCTGGAATATTCCTTATGCTTGAACAGGATCAGTACCTGGTATAACTTAGTTGGTAACTGGAAAGCTTTCTGGTCATTTAGCCATGCCATTTTTCTGACCTTGACAAAACAAAACTTTCCAGCTTTGATAGCTTCCCCCAAACTTCTTAGAAGTAGCTCTGGAGCTTGCCAGCTGAAATATTCATCACCAGGGTCTCTATGCTGTAGTTTGAATTTTCTAGATGGAGTAGAACTCCAGAGTCAGTGTTTGTAGAATGGACTGTGGTTGCTTGATTCTCTGCAACACATTGACCCTGGGTCCCTGTGGGTTGAAACACAGTCAGTGTTTTGCTCACCCTGCAGCCCCACCTCAGCCCAGTGCAGAGGACACTTCTCACTTGGGGATTTTTTTAGGTTGAGTGTGGAATGGTTCTCTCACTGGTCATGCTGTGACTCCGGAGTGCCTGCAGCTGTCTGTGCTTGTGTGTCATGGCAGGGCAAGTCCCAAGAGGTGACTCATCATTTCTGAACTTTTTCAGAACCTGAGAATCTGTGAATTAGTGCACTGATGCTCTGCTTGTGCTCTTTCACAGCTTTGAAGAAATCTATAAGTTTCAGCGACAGATTCTTAGAGTGAAAGATCGTGATGAGTTCCCAATGATTCTCGTGGGTAATAAAGCAGACCTGGACCACCAAAGACAGGTAATTCATTTCCTGTTAGTTACTGCTCACTTTCTTCCAGAAAGTTCCATTTTCTCCCCAACTAAACCTCCTTCCAGAATGTGAACAAACAAATGAAAATGTCATATCATCAAACTAATTCCTATGCAAGAAACTCCACTCAGTTTTGTACTCGAAGAACCTTAAGAGCATGATGGCATTCCATACACAGCACATCTTCTGTCTGACTCAGTGGGGTTATGTTGAGACCAAGTCTATTCACAGAGCTGAGAGCTCTCTGTCATGACTTGATTACTCAGGCATGAACGTGTCTAATTCCTCAGTTCTGTTACTCACTGCTGCTCTGTGCCAGCAGAGTGCATTCCAGCACTAACTCCAGAGATCCTCAGTCTTCAGTGCTCTTGCTTTTACCTTTCACTGCTGTTATGTATAAATTAGTGGTTACTCACTGTTTTCTCTTTGGCCACTCATCTTCTGCATAACTGACTTAAAGCTTTCAAAGTTGGAAGTACAGCAACAATTTCTGTTGTATTCATGTACCTTAAAGTTTTGAAACCAATAGTTTTCAACCTCACCTCTAGTTGCAAAACTACTTAAAATATTTAGCTTAGAATTATTTAAAGGACTTGGAAATGTGTTTTCCTTAGTTGCTGTTGATTTTTAACAAATCAAACAAATTTGAGCTGAAGTGAAAATAATCTTACTATAGCAGCAGTAAAGGAACAGATGTCAAACTTGTATTTTCTTCAGCAACTAATTTGAGAAGCTTAATATTTTCTCCTGAGACAGTAAGATGACATCAAAAGCTTGGTGGCAAACACATGATTTTCTGAGAAGAAAGTAACTATTACTAGAATTGCTGTAATTGTTTAGGTGTTTCACAAGAAAAAAACATAGCTTAAAGAGTTCAGTGAGTTAGTTTGTGTAATGTTGAATTACAGTTACAGTACAGAAAAAGTTCCTGTTTAATCTGATCCCTTGACTGTCACTCTTCATCCCACAAGCTGTGTAGAAAGATCATGACAAAATCAAAAGCTATGCAGACAGATGCTGCCTTGAAAGAAGTTTTCCAGAAGTAGCTCTCAAATTCCTCTGAAGTAACTTAGAGTACTCACACATTCTCAGAACAGCCTGTCCCTGAGACAGAAGCAAAACTCTCATTCTTCACTTACCATCATGCCCCCATGAAAACTCCTAGATTTAACCTTGCAGGTCCTGGAACATGTGTGCTTTATCTCCTGCACCAGTGTTGGCATGGAAGTTATGGAGGGGAGACTGAACTACTTGGCTAATTGTAACCCAGGTGCTTTGGGAGGGAAATAACATCCTTGGTGTCAGCCCCAGCTCTCAGGATACCTGCAATTGTAGCTGGTAATCCTGTACACCCATTTCTGGAGACAGCTGTGAACTTTGTTCTCTCTCCTCCACCCTCCTGGTGTTATTACACTGCCTGTTTCTCCCTCCAAGGCAGAGAGGTGCCTGTCACCTGTTCTGCTGCTCCCTCTGTCCTGTTCAAAGCTGCTTTTTCAGGTGGACATAAGTTGGAACACATTCAAGCTCAAATCAGCTTTTTCTAAATTGCCTAACTTTGCAATTTTGCTGCTTATATCAATGTCTCCAAAATTTCCTTTTGCTTTTTATGGCTATATTAATTGCCTTAATTGATTGGATGCTGATGGGCATAACTTTGGTCTCTCACTCACCATTTATTTACCAATTGGGGAGCTTGTCACTTCCATCATAAGCTGGGGCTTTGGCAGATTCAGCTGAGAAAACTCTTCTGGGTTTGCTTAAACAGCTACTACATGTTCTTAACATTTCCCTGCCCCTTCCCCATCACATGGTGTGTTTCACTTGGCCTTCAGTCAGTGTGAAGGAATGGTTTAGGGATGCTGAGCTGACATAATTTGGTCCCCACAAGGGAGGGGCTCCCCTCCCTCTTGACTTCACATTCCCATTCTTTCCCAGCTCTCACTTGAAGCACTTTTGGAGTTGAATCATCTCTCTGGATGGGGAGGAGCAGGAATGGCTTCCTGGGACCTATTTGAGCTAAATCAGCTTGCAGAAAGATTTGAGTGCCAGTGCTGGAAGGATGGGAAGGGGTGGGACTGTGGCTTGAAGCAGAGCAGGGAGGAGTTTGGGTGGGGGAAGCAAGTGAGACCTCACCCTTTGGCAGGAGGAGCAGTGAGGTGTTAGCAGCTGGGTGTTAAACAGGGGGGTTGTTTCTGCTTCTCTGTGTGAGCCCTCAATTCCCCATCCAGTCACTGAGAGGGACCAGTGTTGTTCTGGCTGAAAACTGGTCCTGCTACCAGCTAAACCAGCTAGTTCCAAAAGTGAGGAAAAACTTCAGCCTGACAAGCAAGGTCATCCTGCTCTGGCTGCAGGTTTCTTGTGCAGTGTGGTGAAAGGAGAGAGTGCTGGGTGAGTGGGGAATATCCCCAGGCTGGAACCTGTGGGCAGAAGCATGGTAAGGGCAAGTCCTCTGCATTTTTACACTTTGCATGATAATGTGTCAGGCCTCATTGGGCACCACCAAAAATCTGCTGGGCCAAGCTAGTGTCACACAGATCTTTTATTTACCAGGTTCTTTCTCTTAACTTGTTTAATCCCAACTGTACATTTTTCAGATTCAGAATTAATGTAACATTTTTAGAAAGTCAGGAAGCTGGGTGTCAGTCTTTAGAGTAAAACTGCTTGTATATCTGCCCACTTTTTCCAAAAGGCAGGAGGCAGACCAGTGAAACACATGCAGTCTCTGAAAGACTTAAACTAAATTAAAGCAAGTAATTTAATGTGTGTTTGGATCAGCAAATGATACTCAAAAAGTCTTCCCAGAACCCAAAGGAGTTAAACATGTGGAAGAGTTCTGGATGTCTCAAGGCTCTGGCCACACCTTTATCCAAGTAAATGTGTGTTGAGGTTGAACAGAGTACAGAGTACTATCATTGTGACACCATAAATCTGGAGGCTAATGGTGCATAACTAATCATCCTCATGTAGTGGCAACTGTTCCTCAGGAAATACATGAGCTGGGCTGTACAGCAGAAGTGCACAAACAGTGGTGTGATCTTGATGAATTGTTGGGGCTCACCAAAGGTGTGGTGTAAATTGTTTGGGCTCTTATGTACCAGAGACCAACTCACAAGTGGTTTTGGGAGGGACGTGAAAGAGTGAGTTTGAAACAGCAATTTGTCATGGTAATAACTGTATAGATAAAGAGTTAAGCAGCTTTCTTGTGATTTTTGTCTCTCAATATCCACAGGTTAAGTTGACAAAGAAAAATGAGTCTTTAGTGGACAAGCAAGCATTAATCTTTAGAATGTATGATAAGAAATGAAGCTGCTGGTGTTTCCAAATTCCCCAGTCACAAATTGCTGACTCTGAAACCAGAATTGAAGCACCATCTCTCACTCCTCTTTCCTAAAGTAAATGCTGTGTAGCAGTCTTTCTGTTAAATGGGTTAATTCCTTAGAACTCAACACTGGATGTTTCTACTGTAAGATAATTCAGTAGAGCACCAGATGTTTTAATAATAACCACTAGTGATGGAGGAGTAGACTTGTCAGTGCAGGATATATATGACTTTCTGTAGATAACTGCTAGCTTAAACTGGGTCAAGTCTGATCATTCCCTAGATGGCAGGGTTTCAAGGAAAATCCAAGTTGCAACAGGAAAGTGCTTGGGTTTCATTAAATGCTAGTTCTTGCTTTTGCATCATGACTGAACTAACACAATGACCTGGTGCTGAGATCATCTCTGCTGCCAGTTACCTGTAAAGCAGGGTTTTCAAATGAAGCCCACGTGCCTTAACTCTTGACTCTCACTTGTATGAAAGTGTGACAGGAACTTCTTGCAGTGGTAGATGTTGGGTTTATGTCCAGGGGCACCTCTGTGCCCACAGACTGGGCCCTTCTGGTCCTCCCATGGCTTGTGTGATTTTGGGCTTTATAGAGGATGATCAGCTGGGCATCTGATGTGTGAGCACAGTGAGCCAGTCTGTGTCAGTGCTTACAGCCACAGTGTGCATGTGCCAAAGAGGCCTTTGGCAGGAGAGTGTGGACAAACTGGAATTAGGGGAGAGTGCACTACCCCTGCAGGAAAATTGGGATGACAGATGCACTCTCCAGGAGTGATGGAACTGCTGCCAGAAACAGGCAGTGATTTTGTGCTGGGAATGCTGTAAGGTGACCACAGAGTGGTAGAAATGTTTGCTCTCAAACTTGAGGAAATACCTTAATTGTTACCTGTATGATGTGTCCCTTAGGTTGTGTAAGTGTCCAGGCAAAATACAGGTGCAGTGTTGGCTTAGGCAGCCTTGTAGAGTTGCTTTAGGTGGAGGAAAGCATGGAAACTTCAGAAATTAATGTATTTCTGACAGATAGCAGACAGAATAGTGAAGAGAGGAGGACATATGTTCACAGGGTTTTTGTGCAGATACTCAAATGGAAACTGCTTCAGAAGAAGAATGTTCACTTAGGGAGGAATGAGCTTTTCCATGTTTGACTGGCTCACATCTTCTGTAATGAGTTTTCATTTGAGAAACTTTTACTAACTGTCTGGACAGCATGAATGACTGATATGCAGAAACAAACAGTAAAATATCCTGTAACAAAAAGGATGAGCATTATGAGTGGTTTTCATTTGTATTCACCCTTAAGCTTGCCAAGCCTGCAGAACCAACACACACAGAGGTACACACAGTCACTGCTGTCAGATCTGTGGTTCTCTTCTGCTCTAAATAACATCCAGTCTTCTTTGAAGAAAAAGGATTTAGTTTTCATTTTGGTGGTGATGTTAAATAAGCTGTCCCATCACACTTCTTGGAAAACCTTCATATTGCAGGGTTCTCATATGCAAAAAGGGATAACAAAAAGGATGAGAATTCATGGTTTTATTTATGAGTATTTCTATGTTTGTGCTTATGTTTCCCTTGGCTTTGAAAATGGAACTGTTATGCTCTGGCCTCTAATTTACATCTTGGGCACTGCACATGTTTCCATAGTGTTTCCAAACCAAATATTTTTTTAAACTGACTTCGAGTCACTAAAATTGACCACAAGTAACTTGACAATATACTCGTAAGACTGACAAAAAAGATTATTTTGGAATTTTACAGTTACAGATACTGTAGTAAATACAACAAGAGCTTTAGTGTATTTATAAGGTTTAGATGCAGGTTATTGTGGAAGTGTAGCTTTGTAACAATGTTAGTTTGACTTGTACCTGTAATGTGCTTTAGGTACAATAGCAAAAAAATTCTTTAAACCTATGCTTAAAGATTGAGTTCAGTTTCTTCTTAGAATTATACATTCCTTGCCAATTATTTGGTTTTTTTTTTTTTTTTGAGCTTCAGCCTCTCACTTTCTGGGGCTGCAATAAACTATGCAGGGATGAAAAAAAGTAATAGGAGTTAGTTTTGCTAGAACTGTTAAATCTATAACTTATTAGTCTGAGATGGAGATATACAGAAAGTTCTGGAAAGTCTGGTGCAGACTGTAAGAGATTCTCCAGTCATGGATGTGCCAGAAAACAGCTACAAATATTTGTCCAAGTGCAGCCTTCATAAGCTTTGCAGTTGGAGTATTTCAACATCTGAGGTCAGAGTGGAGGGTTGAAGTGGAATTGTTCAAGCTGGGGGGAAGCAGGATTCTTCCTTATTATTCAGTTTGCTGCAGCAGTAGAGGACTGGAGGCTTCCAGCTCTACTCATGTGCCCTGCAGGTAAAAAGGCAGCTCCAGCAGTTGATCTTGGGGTTGATTTGGTTCTGAGGGTTTCTCTTTTGGCTTCAGCTGGAGATGAGAAGACTGACATGAATGCAGAGCCCTGATTTCAGCAGGAAGGGTATGGATGTAATACCAGTGGGATGCTAAGGACAGAGGACTCAGACATGTGGAGATGCCATGCATGAAGGCTCTCAAACCACTGTGTAGCTGTTAGGAAACTATTTTGCAAGCTGAGTATTTCTAGACCCTGCACTGTGGTGAATGCTGCCACTATTTTACTATTCCCATCTATTTCCACTTCTGTGCAGCTTCTTAATCTAAGGAATATTCTGATTTCCTTTCCAAAACTAATTTAAAAATAAACCCTCCTTTTTTTTTTGTTCTTGTATCAGTCCTCTATGTGATGGTTTAATGTTTTTCTGTGAAGGCAGTGTCATCTTTGACGTTTCTTCCATTAGGCATTGTCTTGGCAAGATCTGTTGTATTTCCTTTTATCACTGAAAGCTGCCCTTTCCTCCCTGGCCCTGTGGGTGACCTTCTTGCTGGAGCCTCACACGCCTTGCACCACTCAGGGTGGCCTCTGGTCCCTGACCTCACTGCTGTATTTCACCCAGAAATACACAGTGCTCTCCTCTGGCTTTGCCTTGTGCCCAACTTGTTCCTCCTTCCTGCCTTCTGCCTCATTGCTTTAAATTTTCTACCAGCTTTTCAGGATGCTCATGATTTTCATTGTTTCCTGTTCATCTCCTTTTCCACTCTTGTCTCAAGGAGTCATTATGTAGCCAGGGTTTCTTGAATATTTCTGGATTGCCTGAAGGCCTTGTGGATTTTTAGAACTCTGGGAATCTAAGCTATGTTTAAAACTGGCTCTGTTAGTATTTTGCTATGTAATTAATAGATTTTTTTAAGTGAATTTTATAAAGACTGAGAAGTTAAACAGCAGTTGTTGTTTTAATAGTAGTCTGATTTTTTTTTTTTTTTGTTTTTTTACATTTAGCTGGGACAATGCAAAGGTGAATTTAGTAATAATATTCAGTCTGTCAGTCAACAGATGCTGACAGAAATACTTGCTTTGAGGAGGAGCAAGGGGCTAATGTCTGCTTGTGGAGGAAAACTTGGTCTGAGGCACCTGGAATGAGGAGAATTTCTTGGAAAGTCACTCTTTGTCTCTTGAAGAAACTATTTTAAAAAAAAGTCTGTTTCCCAGCTGTATAACATGGACAGGGTGAAAACTGCTGTGCCCAAATAATCATTATTGTTTGAGGGGGTTGGATCCTTAACATGTGTGTGCTGGGACAACCCTGCCTGCAGAACCCTTGAGCTTGATGCCTGCTCTTTCTCCCTGGTACAGGTGACACAAGAGGAAGGCCAGCAGCTGGCACGGCAACTTAAAGTAACGTACATGGAAGCCTCAGCAAAAATCAGATTGAATGTAGACCAAGCTTTTCATGAACTTGTCAGAGTTATAAGGTATGGTAATTAATTAATTATTCTGAGACCAGATGATTCATGTCCATGTATTAGTGGGTGGCTGCAGCAAAGGTGTTGAAATGCAGTGGGAAATTGCTGGGAGGGTTCTGCCTGCTGTTATCTCTAAGCTTTAGCCAGTGATCTCCATTAAAAAATGCTCAGGTGCATTAGGAAAAATGCTTACATGAGTTTAATGTATATTTGAAAGAGAATTTTGTCACGTTCATGTTTTGGATTTTATTGATCACCCAGTCAGTAAATGTGATAAACTGTGTCTGAGAGTGGCTTTCTGTAAAAAAATTGGTTTCTTAAAAAAACCTTGAAAGATGAACTCAAAAACTATCATTTATTTTATCAGCAATTTGAATATAAAAAGAAAGTGCATTTCCTATGAAAGTATAAAAGTGTAGAATACAGTAGTTGTGTTTATTTATCTGAAAATTATTCTGTGAATTTAATTAGAAATACCTATTTCCAGGAAATTTCAGGAACAAGAGTGCCCTCCTTCACCAGAGCCAACACGGAAAGAAAAAGACAAGAAAGGCTGCCATTGTGTAATTTTCTGAGAATCCCAAGAAC
This sequence comes from Sitta europaea, assembly GCA_013400255.1. NCBI lineage: Eukaryota > Metazoa > Chordata > Aves > Passeriformes > Sittidae > Sitta > Sitta europaea. The sequence continues at coordinate 1,071,795 of VXBS01004211.1, forward strand.
CAAGCTATCAACTGCCAGATCATTTTTTTTTTTCTTTCCATCATTCTACATCACTTCTGGTATTGGTCTAGCCTTATATGTGCATGTCCTAAAAGTGGTCACCAGAATAGCCTTAGTCCCAAGAAGCTGGCAGAATAGTTCTTGAAGAAGACTCAGTCATCCTGGGGCAGACTTCAAACCAAAACACTAAGGCTGCTTCTCTCATACCACAGCTCCTTCCTTCTCTCCCTTCAGAGCTTGCACCTTGTGGAGTTTTATTCGCAAAGGAGGTGAAACAGAGCCATGTAGGACGAGGTGTTTAAGTCAATGCATAAGTTGTCTCTTGTGAATTAATTTATTTTTACTTCTGACATTTCATTAGCTATTTCAGAGACCTATATTGACATATAAAGAATACTTTTTAAAAAAGGGGTGGATTGGCTTTTTTTTTTTGTTTGTTTTTGTTTCTGCCCTCAGTTAAATTAGACTTGAGTATTCAGCTAGCCTTAAGAAACCTACACTGAATTTCATTGTCAGCAAAAATTTTCATCTCTCATTTATGCTGCAGTTTTATTTTGGTGGCCAAAACATTCTACTGTATTTATTTTTTGAATCCAGAACAGCTACAGGATGATTACTACTACTATTAGGATATGGCCAAATACCTGAGCTCATTCTGGATTGAGGCATTTCAGCTTATTAAGAAATTTCACATTCTGTTTGAAAATAAATTGTCTTCCTTTGTATTTCTGGGTAAGGGATTAAGGAAAACTAAAATTGTAGCTGTTTTTGTTTCATGTGATATAAAAACGAATTTGATCTTTCCATTGTCAGAGATGATTAAATGTTTTTGCTATATACTTTTATACATTATTTTCTTATCAAACTAGTTAACAAGTATTTTTATATGTTTGTAAGCAAATATGCTTTCACAGCATAACTTGTGTATATGTAAAGATGAGTATTTAATTCTCACAGTTCACTTTTAACTGACAAAATGTGGGATTTGCCAAACTGTGGTAAATTTCTCCTTACTCTCCCAATTATACCCAAAAATGGCCAATTATGTGCCTGCCCAGCACACCTATAGATTAAAATCTAGTGTTGTGTTTTAATGAATTTCAGTATCCCTTACTAAAGACTGACCATTATGTGAATTATTAAACTGTAAGACTTTTAACTGATTGTTTAGTTAAACTGTGGATGGTTGTTTAATTTTGAGTTCTGTGGATTGTGTTTAAACAATTCAAGAGTATGGTCCCTGATATTGAAATACTGAGTGGTATTGCACAGTTGTCACCTTAACTGAATGTGTCCAACAGTTCTTTGAAACTTGATTATTAAGCAAACCCTTGTATAACTTCAGGTGCTAGAATTAAAGATGATCTAACCATTTTTGGGGGGTAAGCACACTGCCTCTTTCTGAATCTCTTCCAAAACCTGCATTTTTTGGGGGGTAGGGGGGAGAAGGGAGTGATGGAACCTGGCTAGGGAATAGCAATGCATGTCTGCAGCAGGATTTTCCTCAAGCTTGGAAATAAATAAACTTTACTTTCAGGAAACATTTCAACTGAAGTCATGACAGATGACAAAAGCTGATGCTTGCTTTGGCTTGAAGTGTGTAGTCAGTGGTCCAGTCAACAATCCTTGTGTTTTCAGGCTATGCTCACTGTCAGGTGCTCTGCCATAAATCTGAAGGGTCTCCTGAGAAAACAGGAAGCAAATTCCAGGTACCTTTACCAGCAGCAAGGCATTAAACCTTGAATTCAAGCTACTGCCAGGCATTGCAGAGGAATTTAGGTGTTTTTAATGTCATTTAGATTAGCTTGTGGAATGCAGTTTGGAGAGAGCAGGTAGCTTCCCCTCCCCAGTGGATTTATTGCTTGCTGAAAGGCTGCTTAGGAGGAGTGTGTGGAGGATTCAAACAAGAAGTTACAGTGGAAACACATTTGGGAGATGCATTGCATTTTTCAAGGCAAATGTAAGAAATTACAGCCTGTAGCAAACACCACGTGTTTTCTTAACTATGTAAAGCTCTCTGGAGTTAAATCACTGAATATGTGGCATTAGAATGAGTTAAGACAACAGATTACAGCATGTGTGCTGAGGCTGAACTTGTGAAGTGAACATATCTTTAGCTTTTATAATGTTTTTCCTTTTTTTTTAACCTTTCACTCATGGTAGACTGGCTTTAAATAGTAAAGTGTTACATAGACAAGCTTTTTTGACATGCAGCTCCTCATAACTGATAGAGAAGGTGGCAGAGCACATGGAGAGATGGATAACTTTAAGGAGGTTGATGCTAAGGAACCTACATCTGCTAAGCCACATTGTAAACATGGTGAACCTTACAGACAAAATAAACAACCCTGGGACCACCAGCAGCTGCTGTGCAAAGTTTGTTAACTAAGACATGTGCATGTGCTCTTTGAGGCTTCTGTTGGAGAGTGTGCAGAGAAATCTGTGTGATGTCATCATCCCTTTTCAGGAGTGTGGACTTGAAGGGGATGTTAAATGCAGGCATTTGGATCCTACTCTTCAGACATGAAGTAAATATTTAGAAAACTAACAGGGATTTTTGGCCTGTATTGGTTATCTAGGTGGTTGTGGGTTCAAACCAGCTGAAATAATTTCAAGGGTCTGCTTTTCTAATTGTTGTAGCTGAAAGTAATGGTGAAAAATGATGCTTCTGACCCTGGTGAGTGCTTGAAAAAATATAATAGGGACCTTGTCAGTCTTTTGAGAAGTAGTAGCCATGATCCATATGCCTTGGATTGGTTGTGAATTTACAACATTGCCACCTTGCTGTAGGATAGAGTTTAGCTGACAGTTCAAGAGAGATTTTTTACAACTTTTCCTGGCAGAAGAAATGCTTTAAGATTTGTCACTTACATTTTTAGTTACTTCAGTTCAAGGCCACATCTGCACATCCTGCAGTTCAGGAATCTAAAATGTACCCAGAAATGAAGGTGTTAACTCCCACTAATGCCAAGGAAAATTCTGACTTTAATGCATGGCCTTGTGGTTAGTCATCATTGATAAAGTTCAAGTCTGGAGTCAAACGAAAATATTGGCTAACGTTCTTCTGACATCATTTCTGTGACAAGATTTCACCCGTGGTGTGGTGTAGTCACTGACTGGCCTTGCCACATCTTGTTACAAGACTTTGATGAACTTAACCCAAACAGGAGACTTTGGAAGTCAGTCACCACTGCCAAAAGTCATTTGCACTTATTCTTTATGAGTTTGTTACTGGGAGATGGTCAGCCTGAACAGAATGCATGTGCACTTGATTTAGGCATAGATTTTCAAGTTGGTTACCCTCATGTACCAAAACCATGATAAAAGAAACAGAATTTAGGAAAACAACCAAGTTGGAAATAGGAGAGGGATGTGTGGGAGTGTTTCCTTTGTTACTGCACTGAACCACAGCAGGGCAGCAGTGTGACAAAACATGAAAGGCTTAAAATTGTCAGGATGGGCTCTTGCCCAGAGCATCCTGGATGGTAAATGCTGCTCATCACTTCGAGTGTGGCTTTTTCTGCCTCCTTACCTGGGTCTGTAGTGAAGCCAAGTTAAAATTGCAGGCTTGAAGTGAATTCTGGGATTTGCATGGTGGTAAGTAGAGATCTTAATCCCAGTGCTGTGTACACGTGTTGGGAGGCCAGAAGACTTTGGAAAAATCTTGATATTTAAATATTCTTGTGGAGCTCTGACTGTGGGAACACTTGTGTGCAGCAGGTCAGGTGCAGAAATGAGGATGGTTGGTAGCTGGGAAGATGAAGAGCTGTAAATGAGAAACCACAGGTGTGGAAAAGGCAAGGGATATTAAGCCACAAGGACAACATAATTATTTGGGAACAGCATTGTGAATATGTGCTGGGCTTACTTTCTGTTCTAGACTTTCCTGTATCTTCCTTGCTAGTCTAGACTTTTAAGACTCCAGTTATTAAGGGTTTGAGAGACTCTTACTTATTTGTGGTGACATTAGCACTTCTTAAATTCCTACATTTTTAAAAATGCTTGTGACATGAAAGTATTGTAGAGAGAGAAACTAGCAAGCAATGTGCAAACACCGAAATCACAAGCAGAGACAGTGATTAAACCTCGCAATTTCGTCTCTCTTAGTGCAAGGCGTGGATTAGGGTGTACTAAACGCAGCTTTCACATCAGTAAAACTGAACTGAAGAGCAGTAGAGCACGATTTCTTCTCTGACTGCCCCGGGATCTGCTGGAGCCCACCACGAGATGGCACCAGGGGCAGCCCTGGGTGCTGCTGGCAGTGCTGCTTTCCCGGATCCCTGCAGAGTTCAAGAGAACCGCAGCAAAGCTGGGAGCTGTGTCAGGGTACGCCAGCGAATATTATTTTCCATGGATTCTGTAAAATCCGGATGGTCTTTCAGTAGCTGAGGAAAAAACTGGTTTATATCAATAGCAGTTGTGAAGAAATTGATGTGAGGAACAGGAACGATGCTTGCAAGTGTAAAACATCAGATGCGTGTTAATTAAAACACTGTACAAATTCTTAGTTTCTTCAGAGTTTGCCAACTTTTGTAGTTGCCAGGAATATCAGAGACAAAGCAAAAATGGGTGATATTTGTGTATTGTTAGTAACAATAATAACAATAAACAATGTACAATTTACAGTCAGAAAGTTATGTATAAACACTTCGTGTTCAGCTAAATAATGCATCCATGATGATGTGATGAAAAAAACCCCAACTTACTGTGGTTTTGTTGAACCTGAATTTCAGTTGGTAAAGCTCAGAACCCCTTTCCCAGCTAGGAGGATGCCACTGCAGAGGGATGAATGCAATATAAAAATCCCCAGCAGATGGGGACTGGAGTTTCCCAAAGAGTGGCACTGCCAGCTGGCTCCGGAGGGGCTTCAGGGCTGACACGAGCTGCTGCAGCCAAGGGAAACACTGGGAGGCTGCTGGTGTCCCAGAGGAGGGGAACGTGGTGGATTTGAAGCATCATTGTCCAGAGCTGCTGTGTGCCTTGTGTTTTTAACACAAGGGAAATTCCAAACTGTCAGTGCAATTTTTATGTTTCAGCTTTTGTTGTTTGTATTTATTAACAAAGCCACACCTCACAGAAAGGCCTCTCTGCTCCTCCATTGGCACAGTCTTTTGGTTTTTGTCCCAGCATTTCTGTACATGTGGGAAATCAGGATATATTTCAGAGAGGAGCAGAGGATGAAAAGAGCTAATGAATTACTCAGAGATTGCCTTAGCAGTTCACACTGTACAGATGGATGAAATCACCATGCTGTCCTTTCAGCAATATGGTCCATGGGGGAGACTGAGCCTGCTAAAAAATACAGATCAGCACCCACGCTGCTGTGGACTTCCTCTGCTTTAGTAATTATAGTATTTTCTATGGAGCAAGTAGAGCATGCACATCATATACATATATAGTAAATATAGTATTTGCTAGCTCTTAAGAGGAAGAAAGATGTTGAGCTCTCATGAATGCAGTGCCAGTTTCTTACAGTTTCTTACACTTGTGAAGACTGGGACTTTAAAACCACCATGGGTGGCACAGTCAGGGTTTCTAAACACCTCCAGGCAGAACATTACCAGAGGGTTGGGTCATCCTGAGGTGTGTAAGAAAGGGGGCATTGCAGTGTGGAGGCTGCAGGCCAGCGTGGGTGTCTCCCAGGGTTTCTTGGTTGCTGCTAGGAAAGCTGTGCTGCTTCAGGTTCCTTTCTGCAAGATGTAAATTGTCATACTGGCTTCTTTGCAAAATGCCTGGAGCCTGACGAATGAAGTTGTTTATTGTATCAGGAGCAGCATAAAATCATAATGGCTCTTGGAGGCAATTTTTAGAAGCTGCATTATCCTTGGAAAGGAAGATGAAATACAAAATTATGCCAGATGCTCTTAAGGATGTAAATACCTTCTTTTCAGGCAAAATCATTAAGCCCAACTTTCACAAGCTTTACCTTGGCAGGGTAATGTGAGGGAAGGTGGAAAAGCAGAGAGGAAAAACATTTCCTCCTTCCTGAGTTCCCCTGCTTAAAGCATTATGTGATCCAAGGCTCACGGAGTCCCCAGCATGGATGGGTGCTGGGTGTCCTGGAGTCACCACTGCTTGTCCCACTGCTGCATGTTTCTCTTCATTTTAACGAGCTGCTCCACAAGCCTTTTGCGCTGTTGTCTTCTTCTTCTAATTTTAAAAATATGTAGTGTTTTTTTCACAGGCATCTCATGCTTCTTGTGAGGCAGCAGAGCTCCTGTGGGGATGCAGGCTCTGCAGTGCTGTTCCTGTTCTCCTCCTGAGCAAGGCCCAGGTGTTTGTCCTGCAGGGGAATGCACTGTCCAGGTCTGGAAGGGTTTGTAGCTGGTTTTCCTGGAGGTTTTTCTGGAGTTGTTTTAGATCCTGTCTGGTGGTTGAATGAGAGCTGGCATGTTCTGTTCAAGCCAGCCTGACACAGCCTGGGCTGCAGTTGTCTCCTGCTGGTGTCTCCCAAGTGTCACCCTGGCACTGTCCCCAGCTGGAGGCAGAGGGTGTCATCCCATGGGATGGTGGTGGTGTAAAAAAATGCCCTTACAGCAGTGCTTCAGAGACCAGATCCCCCCTGTCCTTACTGCAGAGCCCGCTGTGAACCGGGCAGCCCCTGGGCAGGACAAAGGGAGGAATGTTTGTGTGGGAGCAGCAGGACAGGGACATGAATGCACCCACCTGTGGCAGGGCAGCGCCTGCACACCCGGGAGCATCCTCAGCTCCAGGCAGCAGCCCCGAGGGCTTGGAGAAATCCCTGCCTGCGTAAGCACTGATTAGCGCTGCTGAAGGACTGTAATCTCATTGAGCAACTGTTTGGGGTGGTGGGGGCAGCGTCGGTCCTGTGGATACATCCATGCACAATCACAGAGTGGGCGTGCCCAAAATGCACGTTTAAAACTCGGAGTGTTTCTAGAATACCTAATCTGGAGTTTAGGTTGCATTCTTGGCTTTGCACTGTTAAACCTGTTAAGCTCCATCCAGTGACTCAGCAGGTACTTCACTATTTGTCTGCAGGGAAATGCAGCAACAGCCTGTTTGCTCCAGCCCTGCTGCCAGTTTAATTTCTGTGGTATTTCAACAGCTCAAGCCAATATTCCAGATCACTTTTGTTTGGGTGATAAAGTCATTTGCCATATTCTGAACACCTGAAACAGGGGAAGATTTTGTCTTCTCAGTGCTCAGTTCCAGCCTTTCCCCCAGCTGGCACTGGGATGGGGAGTCTGTGGGGCAGCTTCTCAATGCTTTTAAGAGGAACTGAAATGTTATTACTGCTCCAGCATTTGTATTCTGTAATGCAGAAGCCCAGCTCCTTGCTCCCCCTGGATTAAATATGCTTGCTTTGAGATGTCCCTTCATCTGCAGTGGTCAGAGGGAATCTCTGGAAGCAGGGAGCAGACGTGACTCATTTCAGATGTGTGTGGATGTGGCCCTGCTCAAACACGTGGTGACACATGCCCTGAAGCACTGGGAGCAGAAGGAACAGCAAGGAAACCATTTCTCCCTCTGACTGAATTCCAGCATGGATCTCATTTGTGTCGCTGCCCCTTGCACAGGCTCATGAGTGCCCCAGCTTCACCATCAAAACCTTTTCGAAAATTTCAGTTTTGTAGTAATATTGTCAGCAAGGCAGGCTGTGGGATCGGGGGGCAGGAGCAGAGGAAAATGCCTGCCCAGCAGCAGGACCTGGAGGTGCTCACAACTGATGGCAGGCAAAGGCTTCACTGTCAGTCATTAGCATTTGTTTTGAATTAGTGAAACAAGAATTGACACACTCCTGAGCAGAAGGGTTGGGAGACCTTGCATTCGGGGAGCTGTCAGCCACATGCAGGAAGCAGGGAGACAGACACCCGTGTCCCAGGAGGCTGTCTGCTGCCCTGGGTGTTTTTCTGAGGACTCTCAAGCTGTTGTTTACCTGCAGCAGAGCAGTGGAGACCACGCTTGGATGCACTCTGGAGCATCTCTTCTGTGAGGATGTGTGTGAAGGGGACCCTGAGGCAGGCACAGGCAAGTTCTCCAAGCACTACTCTGCC
>VXBS01004211.1:1079920-1147161 GCA_013400255.1 Sitta europaea
GGGGGGGGGTTGGTTTTTGTGTGTTACCTGTGTAGAGAAGCTGTGCTTGCCCTGAGATTCTGCAGGGTCAGCCCCAAATCTTTGCATCCCACCTGCCTCAGCATGCTGGGCCAAGACAGCTCTGGGTGTATGGCTGTGTTTGCACTGTCAGCATGAACCACTGTGGTTGACTTTCTCCTGCTCAGTGCTTTGGTCTAGGATGAGTGAGAAGGAGCCTGAGGTGCCAGTGAGCTACACTTGGAATGAGGCATGTGAAGAGGAGAGCAACCAACCTGTGCTCCTTGCTTTTACTGATGTGCCTTGAGGCGTTTGTTTCTGACAGAGGCTTCTCTGGGCTGCAGGAGCTCATCAGGATGATTTTCAGCTGCTCTCATGTGGAAAATGTTGGCCTGAGTAATCCCACAGACAAGTAAATGGTTTCAGTTTGCCCATTTCCAAATGCCTCAGTTTGGGCAGAGCAGGTGGGTGGAGATGGGCTGTGAGTAACTCTGCTTTCCAGATGGTCCAATTCATCCAGGTCACTCAATGTGGATTACAAATGGGATAAATGAGAATGCACTGTCTCTGTATCACATCAGCAACAGGGTATATGCAGTTACAAGGAGCAGGGCTCAGGTCTGGGCATTTCAATTGCTATTCCAAGGATCCCTGTTTGAAAGAAGTATGGCCAAATACCACCCATATTCAGGAAGTGTTTGATTTGGGTTAAAACTGGTACATGGAAAAAGCTCTTGGGGTTGTTCTGCCTGTCCTGATGCAAAGGGCTTAAGGGTTTGGTCTATTCACCCTTGGAAAATAAAGACTGGAATTTTAAAGAGTGATATTGGGCATTCATTTACTTGAACTAAAGGGACTGAATGGTGCCAGAACAATTGCCTAACTGATGTCCATGAATACCTTTGAGCTAGGAATGGAAAGTCTCTGTCAGCAGGGTGGAACTCCAGGACTTTCAGCTGCTTTTTGGAGCTCTAGGAGCTCTTCACTAGCAGCCTCTGGAGCTCCAGCCTGAAACCCTCATCAGATACAGTGGTTTGTGAGATGAGTATCTGTGCCTGATGGACCTGATTTATGTATCCTTGGGATTTTTCTGCATTTCTCATGAGAAATCTTACACATAAGAGCAGAGCTGGGCACCTGGCTGGCCAGGCAGTGAAAGAAGGAGCCAGAAGATACCAGCACAAGCCAAAGAGTCTGGGGAAGGTTCGAGAGCCATCCAGGGTGCTCCGGCCTCCCGTCCTGCCCCAGCTCGGGAAGAGACGCTGGAGGGCTCTCACATCGCTGCCCTGGGGCAGCCGGGAGCATGCACTGTGCACAGCCAGCGGTGGGACTGGGAGCACACGGCGCTTCCCTGCGCTCTGCGTGCCCCCTGCCCACCCAGGGGCTGCAGCCAGCCGGGCGGGGGCCGAGGGCGAGAGGGGCAGATGTCCCTGGGGATGATGTCCCTGGGGATGATGTCCCTGGGGATGGTGACCCTGGGGATGATGTCCCTGGGATGATGACCCTGGGGATGATGACCCTGGGGATGATGTCCCTGGGGATGATGTCCCTGGGGCAGATGTCCCTGGGGATGGTGCCCCTAGGGATGATGCCCCTGGGGATGATGTCCCTGGGATGATGTCCCTGGGGATGATGTCCCTGGGGCAGATGTCCCTGGGGATGGTGCCCCTAGGGATGATGCCCCTGGGGATGATGTCCCTGGGATGATGTCCCTGGGGATGATGTCCCTGGGGCAGATGTCCCTGGGGATGGTGCCCCTAGGGATGATGCCCCTGGGGATGATGTCCCTGGGATGATGTCCCTGGGGATGATGTCCCTGGGGCAGATGTCCCTGGGGATGGTGCCCCTAGGGATGATGCCCCTGGGGATGATGTCCCTGGGATGATGTCCCTGGGGATGATGTCCCTGGGGCAGATGTCCCTGGGNGATGTGCGTGGGGCAGATGTCCCGGGGGAGGGTGCCCCTGGGGATGATGCCCCTGGGGATGATGACCCTGGGGATGATGTCCCTGGGATGATGTTGTCCCGCCGTGGGATGGACCCGTGCGCGCCGGGAGCACCGGCCCGGCGGGACCCGCGGCCCGGCGGTGCTGGGAGGCGGCTGATGTCAGCGNGCTGCCGCTGAACCCCGGGGCCGGCGGCGCTGAGCCCATCCCCGCCCAGCCCGCAGCAGCACAGCCATGCTGTAGCCGAGCCGGAGATGGATGGTGTCAGCAGCAACAGGAACATGTCTTACAGCAGATGGAGTTACAACAGGTATCGTCTGTCTTGGTTGGGTTCGTTGTTTTCTTGTTTTTCTGTTCTCTTTTTTTCCTTCCTGGTGTTGTAAAGCCATCGCGCTGTTTATATAAACCGAGATGGGGAGCCCTCTTCAGGGGAGCCAGACCCTTTAGTGGTGCTGCTTTTCCAGTCTTGGGACAGCCTGTGTTGCCAGTAACTCCGGCAGCGGCGTTTGAGGATGCTTAGCAGGTGTTTGTCTGGAAGCCAGGGTGAGAGTTTCGCCGTGGGGTGGCCAGACTGGGCGGGCTCCCAGCCTGAATGTCAATGTTTCCCAGGCTGTCTCCTCTGAGCAGGGCTCTGCGATGCACTGATCACCTCAGCTGTCACCCAGACTTCTGAAAGGTGGTCTGTAGGAGCTGCTGCCCAAAGCTTTCAACAGATATAAACTAAAGCTTGGCAAATGGAGGTGGCAGGGAGCCAGGATGTGGCTGAAGAGTGATGTTTTTAAGTAAGCACTGTGTACAGCCTGGGTACCACAGAGCTGAGAGGGCTGAATTTGGTGTCTCATTGAAATATTCCCACTGTATTTCATACCAGCATGTGTGCTTTTCCTCTTCCCAGAAAGAGAAATTTATTGTAGCATTAGTTTTGTTTTTATGTGATTCATGGTTGTGACTGACAGGTCCTTCAAGCCTGGATCAAAAAACAAAAAAAGAGGTATAAACTTCACATTCTTTTTGTTGTCTGTTTCTTGGGTGGTTTTTTTTATTTGTTTGTTTTAATTTGTTTTTTTTGGTTTTTGTCTGTGTAAATATTACACCTGAAATGTTAAACATAAGCAGTGTTAGCATCTCACTGAATCACTACCACAAGCCACCATGGTATTCTGGAGAAATAGCCCTTGGAAGTGGTTTTCAGTGCTTAACCAGGTATCCAGCATTGCCCACGCTCCCTGGATGTGTGGGTATGTGTGTTTTATACGTGCATCTAGAGAGTTTCACTCATTTTTGGTGCAATCCCTCTGCCTCAGCAGTAAAAATACAGATACAGTGCTGCCAATGGAACAATGTCTTTTTCTTTCAAAAAATGTGTGTGTGTTTATGTGTATGTAAAACTGAGTTATGCAACAAGCTGTGATTTTATGCTGCATTGTCCCATGCAGAGGATCCTTTCCATCTGATGCCACATCCTCCAAGAGCAGCAGTGAGACCCTGAAGAGCTCAGTCTGTCCCATGCAGCCCTAGCTAACAGTAGTTACAATATTCTTACCCTACAGTAAACAGTCTAAACATTTCACAAAAACTCCTCTTGGAGGTTTTCTCCCAGTGCTATCACACAGTGATCTAACCTTATGTATTACTTGCAATCTATTTCTCCAGTTTTCAGTCTTCCTGACCCTGACAGAGAAGTCACTGATGAGTGTTCATCAGCTTTCACCTGGGAACATTCTGCACTTGTGGGTCCACCCTGCTTGGCTCTCCTACATCATCTGGGGGTATAAATACAGAATTTCAGTTTTGGGGATTTTTCCTGATAAATCCAAGTGTGTACTATATATATATATATACACACACATTTATATATACACACACATACACACACACATTTCAGTGCTGTGAAGATGAGGAGTGAACCACAGCTTTTGCTCTCAGTTTTCTTCTGAGAACCAGTGCAGAGCTGTTCTCTGAGGCTGAGCCTGCCCTTCCACACCCATCTCATGTCCAGGTTCCTGGCAGGAGAAGGAGCTAACTCTCTTTTATCCCAAACCCTAGTGGCTGATGTTTGCTTTTGGATCATGTCCCAGCTTTGGTCTCGCTCACCAGTGGCCACAGGAGTCCCAGCTGCTTTTGGGGTGGCAGCTCTGTGGCAGAGAGATGTGGGACAGCCCTGTGAACAGCCAAGCACTGGGAGAACACAAATCACTTTTCCTTGGGAAGAAGAACACCCAGGCACTCCTCTTGTGTTGGCAGCCATGAATGAACATTGCAGGAATAGAGAGACAGGGCCAATGGAGACAGTGCTGTCTCCCATAAACACAATTATAACCATAATTGAAAAATAAACCAGGCATCATCTATGAAATTACACTAATTAAACTAGGGGTTTGGCCTTTGGACTCCATAAGATGCCTGCATGGATTTTTCCCTGTGGAAAGGAGGGCAGTTGCTGTGTCCCTTCTAAATGGCCACACGTGTGTGGAGCTTGCAGGTGTTTTTTCTAATGGGGTTTATTTGACTTTTGTTCTGTCTCTCAGCATTTAGCCTGTGGTTGTGGTGTTCCCTTGGGCTTGCTGCCCAGGATATCCACAGGTTGTTCCTGCAGATAATTTGTGCAACCAAGAGCAAGTGCCATCACTGGAGTGCAAACCTGGAGGCGAGGGAGCCCTGCTCAGCACAGCTCCCCTCAGCTGCTCTCCCAACCGAGGGGAAGCTCCCCCACTCCCCCCCCAGCCTCGACCAGTCTGTGTGAAAAAGAAGCACCTACCACTGGAAAAAGCTCTTAATGATCACATTTGGCATTTCCACACCTGGCTCCAAAAAGCTGCCCTTATTTTGTACACATCTTTGCCTTCCATTTTAGTGCTGTTGTAATTCCCTGGTCACTCTGAACATTGCCAGCTGAAAGCACAGGACAGGCAGCAATTTAAACAAAAACTGGGGATATTTTGATGATCCTAGAAACACTTGGGAGCTCTGGGTTCAGATGGCTAACTTCTAGAGTAAGAAAAAGCTTCTCTTTCACCTTCTGCCCTTGGTGACAAGCTGTTCATTGGACAGTTTATATTCAGTTTCTGTTTGGCTTCTTTTCCTCTTGAGCATCACACTGCCTGCAGTCCCTGGGTGTGCAGAAATGCTCATCTTCCAGGGCAGAGTGAAACTGGTTCTCTTCCAAGCTTTCAGTGTCCGGTGCTGGTGCAGGTTTTGGCAGCTGGGCTGGTGCCTGTCAGCATTCTTGCTGCCTCCACAGCTTTCCTTGGGAATCATGCAGGCCCTTGCTCTTGGAGATGCTGGAAACCTCCTTGTGTTGGTGCTATCTGCAAATAGAGGTGGCAAGTGGAGGTTTTTCCCAGTACTTCTCATCATTCCCAGGTGGAAGGTGAAAATAGGGAATAGTCTTTGGCTGTTGTAAGACTGAAGAGCCATTTTCATGAGCTGGAACACCTGAGTCCTTCCTAGCACTCACAGCAGCTGGAGACCAGCTTGTCAAATGCTTAAACCTCAACACCACCACCCAAATTTGAATAATGAAGGTCAAAATGGTGCTTGTGGAAGCTTGAGGGAGCTCTGATACCATTCATGTAGTTGAATTCAACTGAAGGCACAATTTAGGACAGTGTGCAGAATTCAGTCAATCCATGGGCACAGAAGACCAGTCTGAAATCAGATACATGGGCAAGTACTGCAGAATGGGAATCTGCAGCACACATCTGGAAAAACTGCAAGGAATCAGTGGTTCTCCATGATTTTGCAAGGCTTTCTCATGAATCAGTGGACTGTGCTTAGCTCCCATGGCTAGTTCAGAAGGATTTCTTTGGGAACAGCAGGAAGTTTTGCAGAAGGAATGGGTAACCTTCACATCATACAAATATGCATATATGCACATATATTTTGTCCATACATGTGCATGAACAAAAATGATTTTTTACAAAAACCAAAAGGCCACAGCAAAATATCAGGTGTGGAACCATCTCTCCTTTCTCACATCTCCTCCTGACACTAATACATCCATAGTTTTTCCCCCTTCTCTCTATATTTTTTCTCCAAACTTACTTTCTATTTCTTTCCTGGAGGGCTTCAGTGCAGCCATCCCAACCTCAGTAATTACCACACTATGGTTTTATCCACCAGCATTTGGAAGTATATTTTGGGAAACCTACTCTCAGGATGTTTCAACTGTTGGAGACAGCTTGAAACTTTTTTTTCTATTGATCTGTATCTTTGTTCTATTCTGGATATCAGTGTTGTTTTTTACTTCCTTTTGAAGCTGCTATTTCTGGTTTTGCCTTTTTTTAGCCTGTGTTGAAAAGCTGTGACAGTGCATCTGGGTCATGGTGTTGGAGGGTTTCGATCTTAGATCTTTGTTTTTGAAGGTTTGTAGATTCCTCTGCCTTGATTTTTCTGGGACATGCTTTCATCAATGAGTAAATAAGGACTGTCCTCCAAACTTCATCCAAAAAAGTTGTCTTAGAGAAACTTAACTTTCTTTTTCCTTCTCTTCTTTGGAGTGGCATCTGTGAAATCCTGGAGCATGCACAGGTTTGCTGCAGTGAGTGCACTTTAACTACACCAAAGAGCAGCTCCTCTCTATTTGCAGCCAAGCCACCCTTCTCTCTTCTGCCTCCTTGTGTCTTCAGGTGTTCCCCCCTGGATGAGGTGCCTTTAAAGCTGTAATCACTGGACAAAGGATCTGGGAGGACCAGAGAAATTTGTTCTATGGGACAAAAGGAGAGGTAGAATCAGCCAACCCTCAAGTGAAGCCAGAATAAAACATTCCTGTAACAGATACAGAAATCCTTATAAGTTTATCAGTGTTGTGCATTTAGTTTGCTGGAATTAGGTTCTTTGGTTTTCTTTCATAATATAGCATCTTAATTTCAATGACATAGGAGAAGCTAGAGTTTGGGAGTGATGTTCCTTTCCTTAGGCCAAGGCACTAGGAATGACCTGAGGTGAGTCCCTGTGCATCCTCCCATGCTCAGGGTGAATGTTTTGTGCTGATGGCAGCACGTCCCTGGAGTGTGTGAATTCTCCAGAGGCTTGTGACAGCCTTGCAGAGAGGTGTGGGAGAGGAAACTTCAGCTCCTGCTTCCCTGAAGAAGAAATTTTAAAGCTTCTTAAACAAAAGTTGCCTGAGAATATAATTTAAACCTACTTGGCTCATGTACAGCATGACAATCCTATCAAATGTAAGAATTTCTTCACTGAAAGAATTGCAAGCACTGGAATAGGCTGCCCAGGCTGAATCTCCATCCCTGGAGATATTTAAAAGCCATGTTGATGTGACACTTGGGGACATGGTTTAGTAGTGGACTTGGCAGTGCTGGTTTAGTGGTTGGATTTGATCTCCGTGGTCATTTCCAACATAAATGATTCTGTGGTTGATGTTTGGAGCAGTAAAAATCACAGCCAGCAGCTCAGTAGTGAGAGTGAAGGGTAAATTTTTAAAAGAAAGTCACTGCTGCAGCTGGTCTTTGGTTTATCCATAGTAACATTATTCCCAGGTATCATTAGTTAGGAATTTTCAGTAAGAAGGAGAGAATCACTTGAGTCTTAGCTTGCCATAAAAATCAACACAAAATGCACCCCCCTTTTGTCAGTATGACCATAGACCTCTGTAAAATTCCAAGGTCTCTGCAATCCTGCCTTCAGGTTGTCTCTTGAACCATAAAGACAGCTCAAGCATTTCTTCAGGACAGAGGAGAATAGGGAACCAGCAAAACTGTCTGTGAAGAGTAATGGCATGTGATGTGCTACAAGAAATGCTGCTCTGGGTCTGTTATTAGCACTTTTCTCTTTCCTTGCTCTGTGACCTCATCTCACGCTCCATGAGAATGCCTTTTGTCACCGTGTCTAAAAGACACATTGAGTGCCTCACCTCTGGTGCTGGAGCATGGAATTGTCACTCTCTGCTGTGCCTGAATCCATGCACAGTGCAGGGAAGATAGAACACTGCAGCTCTGAGCTCTCAGATCCTCTTCATGCTCTCACTGCAGCTCTCAGCATTAGATTATATCTCAGAGAAAAATCAACCATCTTGTTCATGATCTGCATTATCATAAAAAGAAAACCTTTTCTCTCTCCAGTACATAATTTGTGTAAATGTCACTACTGATGGAAGTCTGAGGAATAATGTTCATGGCTGAACACTGACAGAGATGGTTTTTCCCTTCAGAGATCAATCAGGACAGAAGAGCCATCCCAGCTGTTGACACAGTGGGATGTCCAGCTGAAATGATCAGGCTGAGTTCAGCTGCATGTGTGGATGAGGGATGCTAGCCAGGGCTTGGATGTAGCTGAAATGCTTGAATGCTGAGGTCAAGGAGAGGGGAAGATTCCAAGAGCTTGTATGAAAACAAAGATGCTCTCAGAGGAGTACAGGTCTTTGAAGAGCAAATTATCAACAAATAAGCTCAAAATCAATTTCAAAAGTAATTCTTAAGTTGCAATTTGTCTCTAGAAGTATACTACATAGATGGTCAGACAGGTAAGTCACCTTGCTTAAAAAAAACTGTATTATTTCCTAATTTTTATGAGCTTGCCATGTTGTGTCTTTGATCCCTTTTATCCTACTGGTGCTGTGGTGTGCTGCAGTCCAGTAAATGTGGCAGCTCAAGTTCCTCCACCCATTTGTGGTCCTTAGGGAGACATGATCACACAGAGATGTAATTCCAGAGGCAGTGCTCTTCTGTTTTGGAAACAATGCAGTTTGTTTTGAAGTTTCACTGTTACATGCACGCCCAGCACCCTCCCTCTCCACGCTGTGCATTTCTGCTGCCTGTGAACACAAAGGGCTCTTGGGAGGGTGGAACAGTTCCTCACGGCCCCTGCAGGCACTGATGTCACTGATATTAATGTCAAACTATTGATCTGTTCTCGAGGAATTGTGTGCAAGCTCACCAAGATTCACTCTTCTCTTCGCAGAGCCTGCTGGCAATCCTTTAAAACTTATTTCTCAAAGTGAAACTTTTCCAGCTTGAAAACCCTGTTTGAAAATCCTGGTTAAATGTCTTCTGCTGGGACTGCTGCAGTATCAAAGCCAACTCCTTACCGTGGCTTTTCTAGGAGTGTTCCCATAGGTTGTTTGGCAGAGCTGTGACCTAAAATGCAACTGAAAGCCAGGGAATTTGCTTGGTTTGTGAGAGATGCTCTCAGAGATCTTTGTGAGGAAGAGGTCTGGAGGGACTCAGCAGGGACTGTCAATCAGAGTCAGTCCAGGAGAGGCTGGCTCCTCACAGTGTTGTGTCTGTCTGCAGGATGCTCTGGTTTCCAAGAATATAACTCTGCTTTTGGTTCATGCCTCGCTTGAATTTTGTTCTTTTTTAGCAGAGTACTATCCAAGTACAGCTGCATGGGCTTTCCCAAACTGAAGGTTCTGCTTAAAGTTACTTTATCCCTACATCGTATTTCTTTTCATCTTAGGTGGAACAAATAAAGTGCTCTGCTTTTTAGTATAATTTGGCTACTTTTAGGAAGAATAATGAAACTTGGGCTTTGCAATAAGGTTTAACAGAATGGATTTATTATCTGGATTGTGAAACTGCATGCAGAGCAGAAAAGATTTTTTGGTGGGAAGGTGCAGATGAATCAGAAGCAGGAAATGAAGAGAGGGGCCAGTAGGGAAACCAGGAGCTCATTATTGAATACTGTAGAGCCAGTGGGCTGATTTCTGTGTACATGTGAGGCAGTGCTGGGGCCATGACATATGTGGTCAGTAGATTTGGCTGGGTTTATTTGGGTGGGTCTGAATAAATCTCAGAGGAGCTAAATTGCACAGTGCAGATTTCTGGAGGGGGATAAAAAGCAGTTTTCTAAGTAATGAATAGTTTATAGCCTTGTCTCACTGACAACAAGTGAGTAACAGGTAAATGCTGAGAGGGAGCAGGGACTCAGTGGGATTGGAGTGGGACACCAGTGTGCTGTGTGAACAGAGATGAAGGTCTTGGCAGTAGCTTTCCTTCCATGGCATTCTGTGCTTCAGCAGGCCTAGAATCCAGACATGGATGGATAAGTGTCCCCTTCTCTCAGAAGCTGTGATTTGCCTGCTGTGGTTTCCTCCCCACTCTGTTCTTTGGTGTGCACGGATACCCTGCCACGTTTTCCCAGTTTTCCCAGTATCAGCACTGCCCACATTGCCACCACCTCAGACTTCCCCCTCCTTTCACCTGCATGTGCCATGCACACTGCTGCCTCTGGCACGCCTGGTTTTTCTTCTCACCTTCCTAGAAATGCCTTGCATGTGTTAATCAGTGAGGATTTTACCATTGAGGCAAGAGGCAGAGGAGCCAGCCTGGGCTATGAACCCAGCTGAGGCCAGAGCCCACTAAGCCCCTCCTTACAACCCTTCTGTTCTTCTGCTAATCACAGTAAGAGGATTAACTCCAGGGGTATGGGATGCTGGGTACTACAGCCAAAGGTGTTCACATCAGACTCTGGGCTATTTTCATTCATCCTTTTGCAAATGGAAAGTGATTCCTGAAGCAATGGATGTGTTGAGATCCAAGGCAATTTACCTGTGCTTGGAATGCAGTGTGGGGATAACAAGGAAAAGAGCTTTGAACTAAAAAATAAGAAATAGTTTTAAATCAGAGCTGAGAATTAATATTCCAGACTCATTGAAAATCAGAGATTTTGTTTCCCCTCTCCCTTAGTGTTTGGTAGTTGTATTACATGGATATTGTTTGCTGTCTCTTATGAAAGATAATGAGCAACCACACAATATTATACTGCTTTTTTTGGATGTCTGAATTATACCTTAGGTGAAGGTGCACTCCTCCCATCAGCTCCAGGTGCAAGTGGGCTGCTCTTTGCAAGAGAGCTGAGGTTAAGCCACAGTTATTTATGTTCATAATTTTCAGCTCCTGGAGTTGAGTTTCAGTCTGACTACAGGGATTTTTAAATATATCATCTCAAATATGGCATCATTAAGTGCAAATACACTGCTTTTTGCCTCTGAGACTGGGAAGGAGGGTGGTGATATTTTGCTGATATTTACTGTCTCCCCTGGGCATCAGGTCTTGGCTGCCAATAAGACAAAAGGCCTTGGTGCCTGCAGCCCCACTCTGGTGCTCCTGGGGAGGGGAAGCCAGGGTTTGTCCACCAGGCATCCTCCTGGACAGGCTGGGGCTGCAGGCAGCTCAAATGTGCCTGGGAGGGAAACTGGAGCTCAAATGTGGTGATCAAACTCTGTTTTGTTCACTGTAATGTCTGTATGATACATTATATGCATTTGATTCATTCACTGGGAAATCTGCACGGTCTGACAGTTTGTTTTAAAATGTCAATTTTGTCAATTGTCAATTCAAGTGAAATGTCTGCCAAAGCAGAAGCATTTGTTTTGCTTATCCCTTGCAGTGGGGTTTTCCAGTTGTATTGGGTGTAGATTTGTTAACATCAAACAGTGAGATGCTGAGATAGGAGGCAGAAGAAACCTTGCTCTAAGGGAGACAAGAATCTGTTCCCATCTCAGTACACAAAAATACCCTTGTTTAGGTTTCTCACTGTTCATTAACAAGCATGAGTGCTCTGCAGTGCTTCTCTGGCCATCCCATGAGGAGCACTCCCCCCCAGCCTGGGGAAGCTGTGCTGTGGGTGCAGGCTGAGGCTGAGTGCAGTTCCTGCTGTGCTAAACCTTGGTAGGGGAAGCCATGCATTTATCTTTGACTCAAACTGGATTTTTTGTCATTGACAGTTATCTTCCTGCTAGAAATCACTCCTTGCTTTCACCTTGCCCCTGTTGAACTGTGGGACCATCTCCATGCTATGATGTGCCTAAATCCCTTTCCTGTGGTTCTTATGAATCATGCCAAGAACAACTTTGCAAAGAATATTTTACATCTTATCCTTTACCTTCCTGGCTGGTTATTTGGTCCAGACTTTGTCATGAAGAGAAGCTGATGGTGCTTTTATACATATATTCTTCTGATGTACTGTGCAGCATAAAAGTGCTTGTGCCTCCAGTAGCAGTGTGATGCTCCAGCAGTGGTGTGAGGCTCTGAGTGTATTTGAAATTCTGCCTTCTTCACCAACAACTTTTTTCTACAGTTGTAATGTCCAAGTTTGCCTTTTTGATGCCATCTCAGTCACAGTGCAGCTGTACAAAAATTCTGAATTCTGTGTACATGAAGTAAATGAAGTAGGAACGTTTCAACGTCAATGCTGGAAATATAGAAAATCTTTTTTTTTTTTTTTTTAATTAAATTTCTCTTCACCACTCTTGTGTAGGTAGTTGGCAAATCAGGGTAGATGACTTGGATAAGAATAGGTACGGAGAGAGGGAGTAATAAAACAGATTATTTAGCAGAGAACAATACTAGAGCCCTTTAATGAGCCTCTTCTGAAATATCTCAGATTGAGTCTTTTAATGTGGTGCAGAAATTATGCAAAAAGTGTTCTAATGATACCTGAATTGTGTCCACAAGTATTGTCAATTTTTCTCATGCATAAGTTACCAGAGGTCTATAAGTTATAACTTATGCACCATTGTAGCTTAGGCACTGTCAAGTTTCTCTGTGCATAAAGTACAGCAGTTTTAGAAGTTATAACTTTTTTTTTTTTTTTTTTTTTTTTTTTTTTTTGAGGGGAGACAACTGAAAATCCCAACCCTGTGCAATGAACTGTTTAAACATATACTCAGATCCTGCTGTCTGTGATAAGGGGAGACTTCTTAAATGCTTGTTAGTCTGACTTAAAATTCACCTTTGCCTGGGTGCTGTGCACGAGGCTTTGCTAAATGAAAGGAAAAGAGCACAGGTACCAGGGGAAGGTCTCACTGTAGAGGTACTGACTGTTCAAATTTGAGTTCAGCTTTGTTTTGGTTACAGCCTTGAGGGCTGACATTTAACTACAGCCTCGTGCTCTCTGCCCTGGCCCCAGATGGGCTTATGAGGAGTCTGGTCTACGGACATAAAAAGAAAAATAATCTATAATAGAAGACACAGAACATGGCTGAGGGAACAAGAACTGTTACCCAGCATTTCTTAGGGAATTGCATGCATGACATCCACCAGCCACCCTGCATCTTTTGCTCAGCCTTGTGTAGAAGGGATGTTCCTTCCTGGATGTGGAAGAGGGAAGTCTCTAGCATTAGATGTTCAGAGTGAAGTTCACTCCATGATGCTCCTGAGGCTGCCAGCGTGCTCCTCGCTCTGCCATCCTCTTTGTTCTGTGGCTGGGAGCTTCACCTTTTCTTTGATGCTTTTCAGACACCCTCTGGATTTTCTAGGAGACTTTTAGGGTTACTAGATGAGCTTTTTTCCTAACCAAATCCATATTCTCGTCCTCTGTCTGGGAAGGCATTGGAGCAGGAAATACCCCTTTAACAACACAGGAAGTTTAGAAAGACAGTTTGTTTACTTCCATCTCTTTCCAGTCCTCTCCTTTATATTCTTCTTTTCTGCTACTTTACTGTCTTGCCTTTTCTTTCCAGTTTTATGCAGTTACATCCCTGGTGATGGACCATAATAAAAAAAAAAAAAGCTGGTTTATTACTCTGCTCTGCTCAGAGCCACCTGCAGAGCTACACCAGCTCTGGGGTCCCAGCAAGCAAGTGATGCTAAAGAAAATGGACTGTCCTTCACCCTCCAGCTGCTGGGCAGCTGTGAGGAATCCAATCTCGGGCAGTTCTCTGCACATTTCCCCCCATTTTGGGCTTGTTTCATGAGCGAGCCCCCGAGTGGCTGCTGGGTTTCCAAGAATAAGTGTTACCAAGTGTTACTCCAGAGTGCTCAGTCACTCAGCACTGAGCCCCTGTGGCAAAAAATAGCTTTATGTAGATTGCAGGAGGTGCTGAGAGGAAGCTGAATCCCCTGAGGCTCTTGTAGGAGGGGGAATGAAAAGGCTTTTTTGTCCGACTATGTCATCCTCATGCAGTCATGCCGAAGCACAGTGGAGCACTGCTCCTGCTTTCCAGAGGCTCCAGATGCATTGTTTGTCTCCAAAACCAAGCTAGCTGCAAGTGTGACAAATGACAGAGCAGCCTTCCCTCCCTCCCTGCAGGTCAAGCCTTTCCAAAGAAGAATAAGGAGGCTGCTGGGCTGCTGACATGGGCTGGGGTTTCTTCCTGAGACCTGCCAGATCCAGGAACTTTTTTTTTTTTTCTCCTCACTCGGTGCATTTTTTTCCGATAATAGAAACTGTCACCTGTAATTGAGACTATCACATTGAAAAGTGAGAATGGTGCAGAAGTGTACGTAATTTAACTTATTCTGAGCCTGCACATCCCCCTTGCTAAAACAGACAACATTTTTAGTAACCCTATCCAGCCCTTTCCAGGCAGCTGTAGGCATTTTTTCCTCTGAATCAAGGCAAATCTCCACCCCTTGAACTGCAAGGCAGAGGGAGGGATGGTGGACCCTGGGTTGCCTCCTTCAGTTTGAGCTATGCCTGTTATCCTCAGTGGTCGTGGAGATTTGCCTTTTTATTTTAACCACAGGGCAACAGCAGTGCAGGGGGATGATGCTCCATGTGGTTAGTGGCCCCAGCACAAACCTCGATTTTTTAAACATGTTTTGTAAAATGTTGTTACATACCTTGGGCTTTGTGTCCAGTGAATTGTAGGTGGGATTTGGATAAGCAGTTTGATACACCTGTTACTGTAACTGCATCAGATTTGGCTGACTGATGTTGGTAAAATGCCATTCCTTTCCCACACTGTGCACTAAAGAGCTGGACAAACAAAATAGTTAAAGCAACCATTTTTCATGGGTTTATTACCACTCTGGTATCTATGACCCAACAGAAGTTTTTTATTAGTCCACCACAGGGTGCAGATTTAATAGAGTACCATTTTCTTTGTTGAGGTTTCAGTGCATTTCAGATTTTCAAGAAATGGTCCTTGAACTCCAGTTCAGCACTGGCTGTATTAAAGTTGTCTGTTACTAAGTAATTGTGAAGAGGTGGAGGATAACTCACATCCTTCTTGTAAACCCTTTTGATTTCGTAAATACAAAAGGCAGAAAACTTGAAGCAGACAGAAAGAGCATGGCATTGGTGGCATTAACAAAAATGCTACTTTTATTATCACAAAACCATTGAGGTGCTTCTAAAATATTTTTTCAGCTCCTAGTCTCTCCTGTGGGGAATGTGAAATAGCTTCTGTTATTAGCAGTTATTTTTTGTCAGAAATATGTCTCTCAGGGCACCTAGAGCTGTTTGCCAGGTATGCACAGTAATGCCTTCCTTGGTGTTTAACAGCAATGATGAAATGCTCATTGCTTTACTGTCACTAATTAGGGAATTGCTTCATCTGGGAGATAGAGTGCTCATTTTTCAGATGCTTCATTTTTCAGGTGAGTTGACTTTAAACTCAGGTCACTTGAGTTCACTCTTTTAAACTATGGTTGAATTAACAAGTTTGCAAGTATTTGTCTTATTTTTTATGACAAATTTCCCATCCTGTTATGATTGACCTGTGATTTAGGCAGAGCATCAGTCTGCTAAACAAATCCAGGTATGCTTTTCAAATTGTAACTGTGAGCTTAGTTGATCAATCTTCATCATTCTTGATATAAAAACCACATTTAAGATTTAAAAAACATCCAAAACCTAAGCTAACAAGAGATCTAGCATTTTAAATGTATAGGAAACTGGTAACATTTTGGCTGAAGGCTGAAAAATTCCCAATCTCTTTAAGAAAGCGCTGAAATCCCTTGCTCACCTGAAAATACTGCATGCAGCTCTTCATCCCTGTGTCATTCCTGATCCTGTGGTAAAGAAAAGGTAAGCCTGGTACTTGCAGACACGGGTTAGAAAGGAGAAATATGAAAACAGGGACAAGTCCTCCTGAGGATTGAGAGCAGAGCAGCTCTCTGGGCTGTGACACACAGGATGAGTGGCTGATGCTGTGCTTGGTGTGGAGCCTGAAGCTGGCTGGTGAGATAGCAAACAAAATAAACAGGAAAATGATTTATTAAGGATCCCCCCCAGCTCCTTGTAAGGGAATGGCTGAGCCCTGACAGCCCTGCTGGTCAGCTGGTGATGGACTTTGGGGCAAGTAAAAGTGACTTAAACTGGAGCCTTGCACCCAAATTATGATGAGCAGTAAGAAAAATTGTGGCAAGTGAAGCTAAACTGGGATGCAGCAGCATTTCATAATTCCACAGGAAAATGTTTCACAAAGCAGCCTCTTGCTCACATTAAAAACACAAATGCTTTAACACCAGAAGCTTCAGTGAGTTTGTGCAGTCCCTCAACAAATAAGAAAATTTCAATCCAAAATCTCCATTGGAGCAGGATAAATCTATATGAAGGAACAAAGCAACTTTTCTTTAGGGCCCTTTTAAATAGGGTCATGCTGGAATTTAGCAAAATTTGTCAGAGTTTGTGAGGGAGCAGAATAAACCAAAAGCCTTCACCCCATCTCCAACCCAAATCATCCACATCCTTAAAACAGTTAAAATACAAGAGAGATGATCAAGCAAAATAAATGGGTATTTTATTTAATTATGATTGCACTGCTTGAAATACATTGGGGAAATGAAAAATTAATATCTCATAAGACTGTCTAGATTTGGAGGGTATAAAAGTTCAAATATTTTCAAGGGCATATAAATTAGTTTAAATAAAAGATGACTACATACTACTGTGATTTTCCTTCCCTCTCCCCACTCATCCTTCAATACATTTTGGGAATGTGTTTTCTCAAAGTGCAAATATTCTAAAAGAAAACACAGTGGAAGAAATGTTTAAAATTGGAAAGAAACACGAGTTTCTCCTTGCTCCATCAGGAAATGGAGAACAAATTCTACATGAGCAACACAGTGAACTTCCTCCCACGTTACATCAGTGATATCCCCCAAAAGATGGTGACAGTGTAAACAGAGGATGCTGTGCACAAACCATGGAAGGGCTGCACCAAGTCATGTTTTATGGATTCCTGTCATGCTGAGGCAGGATTATTTCTTTAGCCAAATTATTAAAAATCTTTTTCTTTCTCTGCGTGGAGTAACTGTACTCAGATTTTTGAGGTGGGCAAGTGCAAAGTGGCTTTGGCTTTCCACGTACCCTAATGGAAGATTTTACCCTTTTAACCTGCAATTTTTGTGTCCTTCTACGCCTGCTGGCTGGCTGTGCTGTTTAGCATGTCCCAGGTATGGCCAGAGATTGTTGCCCTGACAATTCACTGCTGCTGAATCAGACTCGTTGTCTAGGCAACTGCCTTCAGCTGGAAAACCATGAGTTAAAACCCAGAATCTCAACAGTGTGAGCTCTCCAAGGGTGGCCTCATCAACACTTAGGGCTCTCCTAAGCCTTATCTTTGCAGGTGTGTTCTGTCAAGCCGCAGCCCGAGGGTGTGAAGGGGAATATGGCATCAGCAGGGGCTGGAGATGGTTTGGTGCAGGGCAGAGCTGCTGATCCGATCCTGGGCAGGGACTCCTGTCCCTGTGACACAGATAGAAACACACAGCAACACACACAACAGGTGTTCAGGCAGAGAAGAGGAAAAGAAATCTCTAGTTTATTGTTGACCTCATATCTCTCAGTTTCTGGACAGTGATCAGAGATTGGACAGAGAAGTTCCCACCTCTCCATCTCCACTGGGCACTTGAGAAGTCCATCAGGTGAGATCTTTTCACAGAGGAATGCAAACATAATCCTTGTTTATCTTACAATTCATGAGAACTAACTCTATTATACTAAAACAAATCAGAAAGCTGATTTTCATAGACAACAGACTCCAGATCCCCTCTGAGGAGGCAGAAGGTGGAACAGGAACACTGTGTGCCCTCTTGTGCCCTGCAGATGTCTGGCATTTCACTAAATGATATAAAATGTCAAACTCTTTCCCATCTGTTGAAATTTCTGTGCTGGGCAGAGCAGCCCAGAAGGTCCAGCACAGAGCAGGGAGGCAGTTCACCAGCAGCTGGGCCTGACCCATGACTGTGCTGTCATACTCCTGAGGGTTACAGAAAAGAGGGAGGGTGACTTTTGGCATGGGCTGATGGTGATAGGAGAAGAGGGAATGGCCTTAAACTAAAGGAGGAGAGATTTAGATTAGATACCAGGAAGCATTTCTTTGCTGGAGCTCTGGCACGGGCTGCCCAGTGAAGTTCAGGCTGCCCCAGCCATGGAAGTGTTCAAGGCTGGGTTGGATGGGGCTTTGGGTAAACTTGTCTGCCCATGCCAGGGGCTGGGAACGAGATGATTTTCAGCCCAAGCTGTTCTAGGATTGCCAGCAGAGTTCTCAGAAAGAGGACAGAGCAAATGCTGCTGCTGGCTTTTCAGCACAGGTGCAGGCAGTGCCCGACCTCTGCACGGTGCCTGACGGCCCCAGGGCCAGTCTTGGGGACACCCTGCTGCAAGGGAAGATGACAGGGGACACACAGAGATTTCCTTGTTCTTCTGTGATGCACACATATTCAAAAAAGGTTGCAAATAGCCAGGCTGCTTCTAACACAGTAGTGGCCAAGTGGATGGCTCAGAATCACTTGAAATTAGCTCTGACATGAGAGTCTCACTGCAGGTGCTTTGGAGTGCACAGCTGGGCAGCTGCAAAACAGCATGAACCTGGAAAATCCACAGTGAATGTGTGTGTGTTTATACTGGCCTTTGGCAATTCTGGTTTTACACCGTGTACCAATGTGCTGAGCTGAAGAAGTAATAATTCCAGGAATTTCTGTAAGTGATAGAAAAATACTGCTTCCCTCTCCTGGGTCTGTGGCTGCTCTGAGGGTGTCTTTTTCTACCTGTGTGCTCTACCTGTGAGGGTGCAGCTGTGGAACTGCAGAGGGTGAGGGGATTCATGGGGTGATGGTATAAACCAGAGGTGCTGGGGCATGGAATGCAGGTGAAGCCAGCAGGGTAGGGAGCAAAATACAGGAAGATGGGTAAGCAAGAGCAAAAAAACCCACACATCCAGCATCCCCCTGCAGAGGTTTAAACACAGCTTCCTCCCTGGGGCTGCTCCATCTCCAGGGCCTCAGCTCTTTGCTTTGCCACTTGTAAGCATCAATGGATATAAAGAAAATATATCTTTTTTATGAACCTGCACTGCCTACTAAGTGAAACTTCTAAGCTTCCATGATGCTTTGTCCAAGTTAATCTGAAGTGATCTCTCCAAATCTATGCCAGATTTCTCTCTTCTGCATTTGTGTTGAAAATCTGTGTGGCCAGACAGACACTGTAGTGTGAGCCTAAAAATAGAGTCTCAAAAATGGAGAAAAAGATAGTCTTTGGGAATGGAATAATAAAATCATAGAACAGTTTGGGTTGGAAGGGACCCTTAAAGTCTAGCTCATCTTGTTCAAGCCTCCTGCAATGAGCAGGGATGTGTTGAACTAGATCAGATTGCTCAGAGCCCTGTCCAACCTGGCCTTGAATGCTTCCAGGGATGTGGCAAATAAAATGTGACCACAACTAACCCTGTAACAAATGTTTCAGCACACACAGATGTGATATATTCCATATAAACCTAAGAAATTGTTACCTGACACCTCTGAGGCAGAACAGGTTTTGCTGCTGTGCTTCTACCAGAGCCATCAACAATCTTGGCATTCTAGTTTCCTGCTGAAATTGAAATGTTTTCTGGGAATTGATTAATTACTGCTAATAATCTTGACAGAATGCTGTCAAAACATGTTGTTTTGATTTCTATGGAATATAGGAAGCAAGTCAAAATGAATCACTGCTGCTTGAAACAGCACGTTTTAGCATTTTAAATTTTGTGTCCTCAATTCTTCATTAGAATGAGTTCTTAGCAAAAAAAACACAAACCTTGAAAATTCTGCAATAACAGATTTTCCCAGTTGATTCCATCTCATAGTTTTCTTTCCTTCTCAGCTTATATTTTAACCAAATATATCCAAGGCATATAGAAGAAAATTTAAAATTGAGATTATTGATGCATGTAAAACCTTTATATGAATATACTGTTGTATATATACTATTCATATAGTATACTCATATATGTACATATTCATATATTCATATATATTCATATACTTTATATGAATATGCTGTTAGCTCCAGACTTAAAGCCTTGAAATATATTGTATATTTTAATTGATACTGAGGTTCAACACAGTATGTTTATCACATTTAGGGGGGAAAAATAATCATCCTTTTTTGGTTGCAAGTACTGAAATTTTGGAGGGCATTCCTAGGAACGTGCTATGCCCAAAATGCTAAGAAAGATTTTGGTTCTGCTTTTCAGAGACACTAATTTCATTTTTCCCTAGGAAAAGAGGCTACAACAGACCTTCTCCTATGTGTTGCTGATTTCTTTGTCAGGAAAAGGCAGCCTGTTGTGGCACAGGACCCCATCCCAGCTGCAGTTCCCTGATGTGCTACAGGAGGATTCATGGGATCTGAAAGGAAAACAAAGGGGGTCTCCTTTTTTCCACAGTGCAGTGTTTATTTTGTAATTAAATAGATGCAGAGGAGTGATGCAATTAATACTGGGAGAGTCGAGGGAGGATGGTGAAGTCTGATTGTGAGTGAAGTGCAGGGGACACTCAGGACCCACCAGCTCTGGGGTCTGGCACTTTTCAGACAAACCCAGGCAGCACCCAGTTTTAAAGTTTTTTTGCAAGTTTTAAAAGTTTGGTTCCTTTGTTGAACTCAGAAGGTTCAGGCTCCCCTTGCTAGTTTAGAAATTCCTCCCTCTGTTGCTCTGCCATGATAAATTTTCCCCTGGCTGGAGTACCTGTGCTCAGTGCCAGATTTCAGCAGGGGCCTGGAGTGTAACACAGCAATTCTGCTCTCTGTCAGAATCTCCTCTGTTCAACAATAAGAGATATTTCACGTTTTGGAACAGTGTATGCACTACATCCACAAATACTGGACTTTTCAGAACAGAAAGTGAAAAAGGAAATGGTTTGGCTCATTCCACTGAGCTGAAGCCTGTGGAAGAAGATTGTTTATTCCTCTGAGCATGAGGAAGCATTTTATGCTGATTTGTTTTAGACTTCTGAACAAAAATGACAGAACCACCTGGGTATCACTTCTTCTTAAATATAAATCTCCATGAGAAATAAGAATAATTTATGGCAACATTTAATTGCAAATACAAACAAGATTTATTCAGCAGCTTTACAGCCATTTGCCTTTTTAAGACATTTTTGTATCTGTAAACATCTCAATCTGTTTCTGTGAACTGTGGAGCTCACACAGCATTTCCAGACTTCTCATGCAGGGCAGCTGAAGAGGCCAAGCACAAAGATATTTAAAATATCACTGTGGCTGGTGCAGGAAACCTGCAAGCATGGCAGGGCAGGTATGTTATCCACACACTGCCTGGTGCTTAGCATGCAGAGAAATGAATCCAAACTCCCTTTCTGCTGGCACTAAATGGGTGAGGGAGCTATTCTGGCCCACTTGAACAAATCCTCTGGCATTTTGCATGCTGTACTAAGGCTTAGGATGATGTTTGTCATTGCAATCATAGCAGCCATTATTATTTATGTTCTGGAATTGATTTTACCAGTTTCACTTAATTGCTTTATTTACTTTCTACTTCTCTTAGTTTTTTTCTAGAGACTGATGAGAATTGTGATTTTCAGGGTTAGTGTCAGTGGGAATTATTCTAAAGGAAATTTAGGTGTAGGAGCATAACTTGTTGGATATTGTAGTCTATTAACTAAGCCAAGTTGCAAGGTGGGATGCAGGAAATTTGTTGTACATAAAGTGGGAGGAGGAAAAATTCTGAAATCCAGTCTACAGTTTAGGACAAATTTAGTTTGTGTTTTCTGCACATATCTAATGCAAGACTGTCTTAGAAACTAAAATAGCATGAATTTAATCTGCATTCCCTTCAAAATTAAGACATTAGCACCTCTATTAATAGGGGATAAAATGAGATGCCATACTGAATTATATCAAATATTTAATATCCACATTTTGAATCTCCTTATGCCTTCAAACTCTCCCACAGTGCTCCAGCTGCAGAAAAACTCACTTATTGTTCTAATTGAAGTAAACAGCACTTGTCATTATAGGCAGATTGTGCTGCCAGAGAGTTTTTAACTGGAGCATTTTCCCCTTTTCCTAGCAAAGTTTGGTTTCATGACAGGGTCAAAGGGTGGCTGAGGCAAGCAGGCAGGCAGCTTGGTGCCTGCCAGTTTGTGGTAAAGCCCCTTGAACCCCACAGTTCTGGTGTGGAGGCAAAGGAAGGAAGGTAGGGATGCTGTGGGGTCCAAAATTGTCACTCTTGTCAGCTGCAGTGAGTCCAGGTCCTGGCATCTGGAAGGGGGTGTAAGGGGCTGCTTGTTTTGTTTGGGATTCTGAGCAATTGTTCTGCATATTAAGAAAACCCTCTTTGTGTCTAAGGCTGTTAAAAGTAGCATTTTGTGCAAAACTCAGCTCAAGTAGTTGAAAGGACACTCCCCCTTCACTGTTTTCCATTGGTATTTTCAGAAAGCATAATATTTGTGTATGAATACTTTCTCTCAAATGATTTGTGGGGTTTGCCAAGGTCTGTTTTCCTCTCTTATTTGGGGGGAAAAAAAAGAAAGAGAGCCCTACATATAATGAACTTTCCCTCTCCTCCCACTTTAGTGCATCCTTAAGCCTCAAACTGTTTTATAGTACAAGAACTAGGAGTCAGAGCAAACCAAGCTAGTGGGAGACATGATCAAAACAAGGAAAAGGAAGTGGGTTTTCACACAGCAGGCAGCAGACAGGAGCTGCTTGCCAGAGAAAGCTGTGGATGTGAAAGTTTGTCATATGGATCCAGGAACTGCCCTGAACTGAAAATACTTGAAGGCTGAAAAGAGAAGTATCACTTCTAATTTTTTAATTTTTTTTTTTTTATTTCAAGACACATATTTGCCATGTTAATTTGTTTTCTCTGTGAGCCCACGTTGGGTTGTGCTGCAGACAGGGTGCTGAGCCTGTCAGCCCCTGGGTCTGAGCCTGCTCAGCTCTCTGCTGCTCTCCCTGTGTTCCACACTCCTCACTGTTGGTGTTTCCATGGCTTTTATGGAAACAGAATAACACCCCAGAGGTAGCTGCATGCCAGCATGGGCTGATGTAATGCTCTGAGATGAAAGGAGCTCCTTAAGTAAACACACAGTCATGTTCTAACCTAGCACTTGTGATGAGGCAGTGAAATGATTTACTGGCCAATAAATGTGAGTAACTGTGGGCTGGCAGTTCTCCTGCAGATAGCCACACTCTGAGCAAGCAAGCATTGTTCTCTGTAGCTCATAAATTCCCACTGAAATAATAATTGAAAATGATAAAGCTTTTACCTGGAAATCTCTCTGTGGACAACAGGAGCTGTTCATTTTCCAGACATAAAGAAAGAGCTATTCAACCTGTCAAAGTTGGGGAAGAAACACCAACAGCATGGACAGAGAGGTACTCTGTAGTGCTGGATAATCTATCTCCTTTCTAGACCCTTGTGGGCTTTTTACATGCCTTTGTGTGTGCTCCTTGACATCCACCTGATTATTTCAGTCTCAGCAAGAAATGGCCATGAGCTGGAGACAGCACTTGTCCCTGAATCAGCTCTTCCCCCTCTGCCCCTCGGTTTGCAGCCTGGCTTCAGACCAGAAGGATGCTCATGTTGCTGCTCTGGGCAATTCCAATGGAACTTGATAGTCCTGCATTTGGAGAGAAAGGAATTACAGCCCTGCTCAGAGTCCAGCAGGATGGAGTCTGCAAGGCTCTGCTCCCATTCATGGTTATTTCCCACTCATCCAAATACTTGTCATTGAAGTACTTTTTAAATCTCTGTGATTAACTATGTGTGCCATATATAGACAAAATGAGTTTATGATTACATGGAGCCTGGCTTGGCTTTCCTTTCTCTTCCATATAAATAGGGATGAGGGCAGAAATAGGAGTTGTTCCTTCATCTTGAGCTCACATTGTGGCTGCAAAGTACCCAGGCACCTCTTTGACCACAGTCTGCTTTGGTTTGAATAATTAGTGATATTTAATCAACAGGTGTGTTTGCCTGACAAAGTATGAGCAAAGTCTATGGACAAGTTGCATAAAAAAAAAAATAAATTAGGGACTACATCACAGCCTGACTGGATAGGCAGGAGGATTGCTTGTTTATGTCAGGTGTTTCTCTTAAAGGACTGGTTGGGGAGGAGGACCAAATCCTGCTCTCTTCACAGGGGTAGGTGGGATTTAGGGCATGCTATCCTTGCTTTTCTGGAGTAGGAGGATGCATCCTGAGGAGATATTGGGATAGCCACTATTAATAACTAGTCAAGGTTCTGAGTGCTTAAATAAAAAGCAGAATAGGTAAACACAGTGCACAGAAGGAGTACAAGAGGTGGAAGAGAAGCAGCTCAAAAAGTAAGAATATTTGGCAACTTTTCTGGAGGCTGATGCAGGGGGAACATCTCACTTAATCCATCACAGTAGAGCTCCAAAAACAGGGAAAGGGGTGGAAGCCAAGCCCTGAAAATGCAAAAAGGTGAATTGTCTTTCTCTATGTATAAAAGCCAAGAGGAAATTAGTATAATATTTCCCCTTCTGTTCCACTGTGATTGGAGTTCAAAATGCTTCTCTTGCTTAGTGGGCAGGAAAATACCAGGAAATGTCTAATAATAACAAAACTGCTGTACCAAGCTGTTCCTGGCCTAGACATAGATGCATTAGTTTTATCTGTGATTTTGTTATTTAACATGGTAGCTTTTGTAGGGACAAGAAATCTCATCTGTGGGGTCAGGTTCTGTTTTCCTCCATGCTTTATGAACTCACAAAGGTTTCTACAACAGATCTGTGCTCTGGGGGGAGAGAAACAAACAAAAAAAAGAATTATAAGGTCATAGTCTGCATAGTTGCACATCCTTCTGCCTCTGTGAGAGCACCAGGAAAATATCTGTATTTACATCTTTAGTCAGAGCTGTGGCTCAGCCCTTGGATCAGGGGCCAGTGAATTAATGAACTTCTGAGTCACAGCCTGTGGGTCTTTCCCTTCTGTCCCTGCTACAGGAGGGCAGAAAGCTCAGCCCAATATTATAAATCTGCTCTTTGGTGCTCACTGTTACAGGACAGGTCCCTTCCCACAGGTGGACAGTGATGGCATGTGTTGAGTTGCTGCAGAAACTCCTCCAGCATTTAGCTCATGTGTCTCTCCCAGGAATAATAAGAAATTAAAGGCTGTGACACCTGTAGGATCGTGGGTCAAAAAAATCTGGTTTTCTTCAGCATGAGGGCATTTTCCCTATGCTGCAAAAGGCTAATTTTTGGAAGGCCACCCAGTCTTGAAAAGTTGTCTGCTTTTGATTTTATATATAAATGCTAATTTTTCTTTGATAAGTGTTCATTTGCTGTTTTCAAACACTACCTGTACCTCAAATTCACCAGAGATGTGAGTAAATTACTGGAAAATACCATGACATTGATCAAATTCATGATGTATTAGTGTTGCAATTGGGTGCATTCAGGTATAGCTGGGAAGAAATTGAATACCTCCCATGTCATTAGTTTAAGAGCCTACTCTCTTGGCATTAAAAACAAATCTAATTCCCAAACTGTCTTTACCATGCTTTAATGCTGTTATGAATTTAGTTCCTAGAGACTGGATTGTTTTTACCTTGAAAGTGGGGAAGGGGGATTTATTTTTTAAAATTCCACCACTTTTGAAATTAAAATATTGGACAGACCTCATTATGTCGGCAGAGAGAGCTGAGAGTTATTTTGAAGAATACACAAAAAAATTAGGCTTTTTTAAATGGAAATATATAGGTCTGTATGTATGTTCTCACAGAAGTAATCTGTCTTGATGCCATCCAGTCAATGTCGATGTGAAATTTAGGCTCAGTTCTGAGTCACCTGAGAACAAAGCTCTGAGTCTCATGTGTCTGAAATCCTGCCTAGGCCTGGCTGAGAGAACTCTGAGCAGATGGGGGAGGCTCTTTGATGGGGAACCACTGCAGAACGTAAGTTCTGGCAAAGAGGAGTACCAAAATGCAGTGTTTCCATGGGGGCAAAGTGCACGCAGTGTCCCAGCAGGGCTGCAGGCACAGCTGTGAGCTGCCCCTGAGCAGGTGCCACTGCCCACACAGGCAGCAGCATGCAGGGCTCGAGTTCCCCTCTCAGCTCTGCAAGCTGGAATCAACCCCTGAGCGTGTCCAGGGCACAGCAGCACAGTGCTGGGCTCTGCTAGGAGCAGAGTGGTGCCTGTGTTTGCAGGGGGATCGCTGGTTACTGTCTGTCTGTCTGTCACTGGGCAAGTTTAACTCGTTTTCTCCACACAGAAATTCGTGTGCGCTACTTCATTTGCATTAAGCGTTGCAGACAGCCATGGAAATGACCTTTGTTAATTTGCTAGTCAGCTTCAGTAAACCTAAACTGGCAAAACACCTGCTCTAGCTTGGGAGCAATGAGAATTTTACAAATTCAACAGCCACGTTGTCCCAGTGCTTCTGCCTTGGTTACAAAACCCATGCATTTGGGAATTTGCTAGTGGAGAGAAGCAGGAGGAGCTGAAGCATAGCTGTTCATGTTCAGGACAGCAAATCAGGGACAAAATCTTCTGAAATACAGCTGGTGTTGCCAGGCATTCAGTGGAAAGAGGCTGCAATGTTGTAGGACCAGCTCACTGCAGTGAGCAAATGGTTTGTGACCTGCTGGACCCTACAGCACGAGATTTTGGATGTTCCTAAAGCAGGGTCACACGACATAAAATGCCCCAGTGTTACTGATACTGATGAAGCAAACAGCAGTTAGGGTTTCTGATGTGTTTCATCCCTGATTCCAGTGTTTTCTGGCCAAAAGGCAATACATAGCAGCTGAGCACCTGCTGCACTCCTCCTCCTGCAGTAACACAGATGTTCATTGTAGGGCTGCACTGCAGCCAAATGCTCTTAGGGCTGACCATGCTTTGTCATGCTCCTTAAATTAATCCCAGCTGAACTGGTCAAGGCCAATACTATTTATTGGAAGCAGCTGAGTGGGTGAGTCTTTCTTTAGCTGAAGAAGGAGAAGAAAACACCTATCTGCTCTGCAAGTAAACATTTATTTCAGCTTGAACTTTGGGATATTAATATTTTCTTTGAGTTGTGGTCTGACCACAGTCACTTTGTCTCACTGATCAGATGGGCATGGGTACTTCACAAGTATAACTTATATAGCTGAGAAATGCTAATGGAAAAATAGGGAAAGGAGACTTTTATAAGAAAATGTATCTAGGTAACTCTTTTACCCCATATCTCTGGGGGTGCTGTGATGTCAAGGAATATTTTTTAATGCTCAGGTTGGTGTGCAAGCTGCAAATTGAGCTACCTGCCCTAAATGTATCCCTCAGAAATGAGGGGGGGATTGGCTGTGGGGATGAACAGTTTTATAGAAGCTCATATTTTCAGAATGGCTGTGGTGTTGGGCTACATCCTCTGTCAGGAATTGTGAGCAATCTCTTGGGGAACACAAACTTAATATTGTCTTATACCATGCTATTGATTGGAAAAATACTTAAAACAGCAAAAGTTGTTGAAGAAAACTTGATTTTTCCACACAAGGTATTGATGTACTTAGATGTTCCAGGTTTTCATGAACTTACCTGCTTGCATCTTTTAGAAACTGATTTATTTAAAGAAGGTCTCTCCTCTCCCTCTTGTATTAATTTCTCTTTGCTCAGTGAAGCTATTTTTATTTCACTGTGAAATAAACTTGTTCAGATCTGTATTTTTATACAAGACTGATGTTGGTAAATCAGTACAGGCAGCTCCAAGCAATTTCTATTTCTGGTTATCTGACAGGTATTACCTAAGTGAGGTAGCAAAGCACTGCTAAGAGGGAAGTGCTTCTGATGTAATAGAGTGTTTGCAGCTTATGTCACAGATTTGGCAATTTCTGCTCTGTGTATGTCAGTGCTTTCTGTCTGTTGAGCTGTATAGACAATTCCTCTAGCTGTTAAATGTTGCAATGCTGGTGCCTGTGAACCAGCAGTGGGTTTTGTGCTGTGCACTGGTGTGGCAAAAGGCCTGTAACGAGGTTTCCATTCTTTGTTTGTATTCTTGGAACCAGACCCCCATAAACATGATACTTCTACTGATGTTTGCTGATCTCTTCTCTTACAAAATCAAATTCTCTAATTATTTTTCAGCTATTAGAGTCAATTTTTAACATCAGAAATAATATTGTCTCTGTCAATATTATTAGGTCAAGAAAGAAGTTATTCCTTCTATCTTGTCTCTTTGATTTGGGATATAAATATAAAATAGGTTGTCAGGGTTTTTTCCCAGATTATAAAATCTTTGGCTCTGATGAATTAAAAATACACTGCTGTGATGTTGTATCTGTCTCAAAGGATTTAAAATTATACATTGAGGTCAGATTTCAGATTTTATTTTCTGTAAACACCAGTGGTGTTTTTCTTAGAATAGAGCTTCAGCTTCACTGTACTTGTGGCAATTTGCCTTCTAGCCCTTTTGTGCCAATAGGGTAACTTAAAGTTGGGTTTTTTCTCTCAAATTGAGATGTAGCTGGAATGTGAATGTGAGCATAGAGCTGTGTGGGACATTGTGGATGGCTTTTGTACATGGCATCCTTGAGCCTGACTCAATGCTCTTCTCTTTTTGGTCTAGTTGTGTTACACTTGATGCAGTTAAATTAAAATTCTGCCCTGTTTCTCAGGGTCTTCACAAGGATCTAAGCCATTGCAGAGGATAAACAGCCCCATACAAATACCACCTTACAGTCCACAGTAATTTTCAGTGTGACCCAAGTCAAGATGAAGGAGGATGCTCTCCCAAATACAAGGGAAAGCCTCTTCATCCAAACTGCACATGAACACACACAAAGGAAGCCAAAGCATACATATGGGAGGGAAAGCAGCTTCATTCCTGGTGGAAACAACATGTTTTTGTAGGCAAATGGGACTTAGTGAGGCCATGCATGTTTTACTACCTCTGAAGGACATCGGGAGCTTTAATGTTGGAAAGACTGAAAGGTGTAATGCATAAAATGTTAATGATAGAAGGGGAGCAGGTGGTTTTTTCTCTCTAAGTAATTCATAATTAATGTTTACAAGGCTGGAGAATGTAGGGGGTTTTGTTGGGGTTTTTTTCCCTCTCTTTTTAACTTGGGGAATTTCAGAGCACAGTAAACAATGGGTTTTCCATTCCAGTGAACAAGCTGTTCTGGGCTCTCAAGCTGCAGCTTTTAGCCTGTTAGGTTGAATCCTGCTGGAGTGATGGATGCTGCAACCACCATTCAGTTGGCAGTCTGGTGCGTCTCCATGCTTAATTAGTCAGGGAAATCAGCTTGAAAGGCAGCAGTTGCCTTGACAGAAGCACTGAGTGAGGCTGGTTGTCATGTGTTGGGGTTTTCATGCAGTAAATGTTGGCTCCCAGGGGGTGACATTTGGCTGGAGCCTGGAGCAGAGGAGGTAGAAGGGAGTGTGAGCACTTAGCCAAGAGGTGTGGGAAATCCTTGGAGTAAGGAACAAACAGGGTTTGGTTCTGTTGGCACAAGCCTGCCAACCTCAGGGCTGGATTTCTGGAGAATATTGGAGATGGACATGTTGCACTCTGGCCTTGTGTTCTGAGCAGCTGGGTGCCCACCTTACCCCAGCTCACAAAGTAGCTGTGGGATAACACTGTAATTGCATAAGATGATATTTTTAATATTCTCAGTACACTCTTGGGCCAGACACCAGCTGGTTCTGGTAGTTTGGCTTCACAGGGAGCAGGTCCAAATCATGAATCATTTAGAGACAGCCATATTCTGTGCCCACCTACTCCTTGGCTGCTTTTCAGGAAAGACTGGCCTGTCCCAGCCCCTGCCAGCTGAATATTGGCTCTGATGACAAGGAGCTGTGCTGACTGTGCTCTCCTTGCAGATAAGGCCAGCAGTGTTCTGGGCTGCATTGGGAGGAATGTCCCCAAGCAGACCAG
This sequence comes from Sitta europaea, assembly GCA_013400255.1. Lineage (NCBI taxonomy): Eukaryota > Metazoa > Chordata > Aves > Passeriformes > Sittidae > Sitta > Sitta europaea. The sequence goes on from VXBS01004211.1 coordinate 1,109,651, forward strand.
GAGAGGTGTTCATCTCCACCTGTGTGGCCCTGGCCAGGCAGCACCCAGGGTGCTGGATGCTGCTCTAGGGAGGTGATTGCTCAGAAGCTGCCTCTGGCAGAGACTGCAGGCTCTCTGCTCCTCTGTGCCTTGCACTGGTCAGTGCAGAGGGCTGGAGAAGCATGAGAATGCTTTGCAGGGGGCATAAAGGGCTCTGTTTGCTGGCTGGCTGTTGGTTTTTGATCTTCATTCCTTACCTGTCTCCATTTCAGGTCTCCCATAGGGACTTTCAGCAAGCCCCACAGGGCTCAAGCTCGGCTGGTGCAAATTGTTGCACCTGTGTTTTGGTTTAAAAAACCAGACCCCATTTAGAAAAAACCACCTTCCCCATTCCAGTCCCTGTGTGGAGCCCTTGCTGCTAGATGTGAGGTGGCAGGAGGCACATCTGCAGGGTAAGCAAGGCAACAGATTTAACAACCACACTAATTAAAGCAACTCTTCCAGTGATATCTGTCTAAATTGCACTCTTGGGTGTGCAATAGCTCTTTATTGTTATACTTTTCCCAACACATCTCAAACAGAGGACTTCCTTCTGCCCATGTTTTTCTAGAATAGTATTCCAGTGGATCAGCAGAAACAGTTTTTATCCATGTTCTAACAGAAAATCTCCTGTTACTACACAGGTTTGGGATTTTTTGGGGGGATCCTGTTATTGTCACCTTTTGGGCTGGTCTCCAGCAGTGTCTTCATACACCAGAGCATGGCTGTTTGTAAAATCACCTTGCCTGTGAGCTGTTGAGTGGCTCTGAAGAGACAAGTGGGTTATGCCTGAAATAACAAAACTTCTGTCTTTTGGGTTCTTTGCCTTGATCCTTGATTTTTATCAGGTCCTAGTTCCAGGCATCCCTTTCCATCAGGGTTTTGCTGCACTGCAAGCACCCTTCAGCTGCTTGCTTGCTTCCAGCAGTTCACAGCCATGCTATTAAGAGAAATTAAGATGCTGAAACCTTGAGCAAAAGCCTCTTTAGCTAAGGCAAGCTCCTAAATTCTTCAGGACCTCAAGGCAATTTTACTAATTGGTACTAGAAACACTCGAGTGAAGGCAGAGAGCCTGACACCTTCTGCCAGGAAACATCTGAATAGCAGCACACTTGAAAAGACCCTCAAGGCTGTGCAGTCCAGCACACTGTTTTGAAACAAGGAAAATGGCTTGTGGCAATGCTAGACTGGAGCTGAGGAAAGCTGTGAAACTGTCACAGGCAACAAAAGATGGCCAGGCAATGGACTCCCCTGAGAAAGTGCCTTGTAAGGGCTGCTGGAAGTGACAGCTATAAAGCCACGCTGTTTGGTGGCAGCTTGAGTAAATTTTGTTTGCTTCTCAGGCAAAAGGTGGCCTTGTCACAGTCGTAAAAGTTGACACAAGCAGTTTGCAGGGAATCAGCAAGACAACTGCAAAGAGAGCAACAGCAGAAAATATCCAGAGCAGCAGCGGAGGCAATTCCTTTAGACAAGGTTTGATAGGGTGACCCCTCGTGCAGGGAGCAGGAACAGCCTGCAGACACACACCAGGTTTGCAAACAGCCTTTGGTAACTCCAAAAACATAAATTTTCAACACTTTGGTTCTGCTTAATCAGCTCCTGGAGAAAGCCAGTCTGTCTCCTATGCCCAAAACTAGCTGCTTAAATGTTCACAGCTCACAGTAGGAGCTGCCTGGAAGTAAATGCTTTCAACTGAAACTAAGTCTTTCTTATCTCTTTTGTATAAATTTGCCTTTAAATCCTATGGTTTGTACGTGGATGTTGTACACCACAGCCTGTCAATGTTGTTACCCTTTGCCAGGGCAAGCCTTTTAAACACAAACAAAAACCCTCACTGCAAGGAACTCAACTTCCCCATAGAACTCTTCAGCCTTTTTGGCTGTGACTTGGAGGGGTTCACAGGAGCAGTTTAATAATAATCTCTTTTTCCTGAGTTTCCAATAATTTTTGCAACATTCAGCTCTAGAAATGGTGAACTCCCATAAAAAGCTGTTTTCCTATAGAACCAGGGAAAAAAAGCTTTTTTAATACAGTGTGTTGTGTTACATTTTGGAGCATTCATGGATTTGATTCAGTTTTCTGCCATTTCATGAAAATTCAGGAATGGGACAGCATTAATTTGACAGGTCCATGCCTCTGTGTGCTGTCCTCCCAAGGCATGTGAAAGGCAAAGACTTTTCCAGCTTGTTTGAATCAAATAATTACTTCATTGTTGAAAATTCACTTTTATTTCCAATTATTGAGGCCTTTCTGGTGTTTGCCTTCAGCTCATAATCTGAAGTCCAGAAGCCAATCTATTTTTTTGCAGTTCTACCCCTAAGCCTTTGTTTATCATTTAAGATGCAAGTCCCCATAATGGCAGTGAAAAACCTTTATCGGTGGGGCGTGTGCAGAAATTTCTGGGAGGCAGCTACACCCTGATGTGCTCGAAGACAAATTCCACTTTGCTGTGAGGAATGAAGGAAGACGCTTCAGTAATCCCCTGCTGTCAGCCCAGCCTCTAAAAGGGGACAAACATCGCCATCTTGAGGTTACTGTTCTGTATGGAAAAGAGAGAAATACAGCTGGTTAAAAATAAAATACCTTAAATTCTGCTTCAAAGGCTCTGATGGAGCACAGAAATAAAGTTGCTGCAATAGAGAAAACCTGATTTCTCTGTTGCTGTTCCTTCTTTTTATAAAGAAAAAACGCTGGTGAATAGCATTTGTCAGGCTGTCAGAATCCTATTGAAATAGGAAGCGTTCTTTTGTTAAATAAAAGGAAAAAAGTCCAAGTGATATTTTAGACGTATTTCTTAATTTTAAGACAGCCTAACTACCACTTGTGCCTTCATCTAAAAATGCTGCATTCAATTTTGCAGGTAAAGCACCACAATAGGTTCAGGTTCTTAGCAATTGCTATCATGAAACTTCGTGTGTTTTGACTGTACAAGATTATTCTTTTTTTGAGAGTTGTAACTGTGTGTAAATCTGCTATGCCAAGAGCCAAACACACAAAAAAAATTATGATTCTACTTTTTGGCACCCTGACACTGATCTATTACACACACATAAGGTGGTCTGCTGAAGGACTGAGCTCCCAGGACAGAGGAATGTAGTGTGAAATATATTCCCAATTCTATAAGTTATTGATTTAAATGATCCAAGATCTAGGCGAGCAAATGGAAAACAACTGTTACTCTCTAGCACTTAAATTGCTTGTAATTTCAGCACAGTGTTTATGGGGATGAAGTCCAACAGCATTTCACAATACTTCAAAGGCAATCTTGCAGTGCTTGTTTCCAGGAGAAACTAAAAAATCACCTGGGGGCGATTTTACAACATTCTTACCTTCTGGACCTGGTCGCTGGTTTTCTGATTAACTCTGAACCTGTGGCTGAGTGCCTGTTAGACCTTCTTGGCACACGAAAAAGGTGATTTACTGCCCGAAATGCATAAATGAGAGGAGATAACCAGTGTGTGCTGAATGCAGAAACTGGTCAGTGTTAGAGTGGAAAAGCTTCTCTCCTTCCCTATGCTCTGCATGCCTCAGGACTGATAACTACTGTGATTTTTTTTTCTTTTTTTTTTCATATGGGAAATAGATTTCTTCAATATCCTATTTAGTGCCATCAATTCTGCTTGAAAAAAATAAAAAGGAGGGGTGGAGGAGGGACAAAATCCAAAATCGTGGCAAATTGTGAGCCCTCTACTGTTCCTGTCTGTTTCTCTCTAGATGTCAAATATTGTGATTTAACTGCTGGGTCTGAGAATTTATATATCAACAGTAAGGATCTTTTAAAAAAAACCTCTGAGTTTATTATATATCTAGTTCCTAGATTTTTGAACATTTTAGAGGTCCTGGTTTTCAAGCTTTTCTTCCATAAGCCTGGTGGCAGAATGCTTTATAGGAAAGTGGATCTTCTTAACCAGAAATCCTTATTTAAGGAGAAAGGTTAAGCATCCTGAGAATCTGGATGAATATGTTGTTGTCCAAGCTTGTAATTTTTATGAGTTTCCCCTTTCCCCTTTAAAGGAAATGACCCGTACTCCTCAGAGCATCTCTGCTCCAGTTAGAGCTGGCTGCTCCTGGCTGTGTGTCCACGTTCCTGGCTCCCCTGCTCGCAGACTGCAGGAGCCTTGGGGGCTGTGCTGCTGTCAGAGGGTTTGGTTCCAGCCCTGCTCTCTTCTCCTCCCTGCTGCCCGGGCCGTGTCCGGGGGTGCTGCGGGCTCGGGCAGCAGCAGGGGTGATGCTCTGAGGGGCGCTGAGCCAGGGGCATTGCTCCTGTTCCGAGATTCCTGCTTTCTGGCAAGCCAGGTGGGGCTGAGCTCCGCCTTTGCCGTGGGATTTCCAGCCCAGAGGTGATTTCTTCCTGAAGAAAGGTAGCTGGAATTACAGCGTGTCTGCAGAAGCCTCCCGGCCCCCTGAGAGCATCAGCTGTGCTCAGAGGCAGGAGGGGAGGGAGCCGAGTGTGCAGTGCTGTTGGAACTCATTCCAGGCCACTCGCTTTGCATTTTCTCTTTTTCTTGCCAAATCATAGATCAAAGTACAGGCCTGAATATGCATGTTAGGAGAAAGCACTCAGACAACTTCTCCTTAATGATGTTACAGCCCGTTACTGCATTAAGAGGTAATTGTCAATTTTATTAGAGTTAATTGTGGCAATTTTAATGTGACTATCACAGTGAAGGACCCTGGCTGTAAGAAGCAGCACGTCATCCTCCTTTGTGTAATGGCCCACGTGTTACTACAAGCCCGAGATCAAGGCTGGGCCGTGTTTCTGAAAGACACTCTCGTTTTTAACAACAACCCATGGGGGATGCTCCGAGTCTCTGCAGGCAGGAGGTCAGGACAGCTCTCCAGAGCCAGCCTGTCTGCTCGTGGTGCAGCTGAGACACCTGTGGGTCTTTTTGAACTGCTGTTCCTTTTTTTTTTTTTAATTTTTTTTTTATGTAAAGGGCAGCTGCTTAGCTGTGCCAATGTGCTATTAAGCAGTCAGGCAGGCAGCTCCCGAATCCTTCCATGGATGTTGAACTGCCTTGGTTCTGTGTGCCCAGAAGTTGGGCTGGAGCCACTCTGGTTTTGGGTAGCACCCTGTGTGAGCAGGAGGTGCACTCCCTGAAGTGGCTTCCACCAAAAGCTGCCCCTGGCTCATCGTGTGAGATATACAATAATTTGATGCTTTGGATCAGTGTCAGGGTTTGAGTGATTGAAACCAAGCCATGGTAGAAATGAAAGCACATGTTATTTAGACAGGACAGCTTATTATATTATGTAACCTTGTGATTATTTGTAGCATTGTTGACCCTCTATAAAAGACAGAATAATTAGATTATATCTTCATTAAAGTATAGTGTACTACTACTTCAGCTCCTGAACCGGGGGGGTTAGGGGGAATGTTAAATATGATTTAAGAGACACTTAAAATTGTATAGCAAAGCTGCTCCTAGGGATAGCTGTGATAAAATGGTTACTTAAGGCTAAAATTACTGTTTTATCTCAATAAAGGCCAGGACTTGCTCTTTAATGGCTTTTAGTGCCCATTTCCTTCTCACCTAGGCAGAGAGGCAGTATAGTGGGACTGGAAAATCCATCCAATGAAAAGAATGAGCCAGGTGTTCCCGGGAAGTTGTAGGAAAGCTTGTGACTTATTTTCCTTTATTTTTTTTCTCTTTTCCTCATTAACCACTTTGGGCATGTACCACTGAGGTGTTGCCCCTTTGGTGGGGTGCTGGGAAGGATGCCTGTGTGAGAGAGGAGCTTGTGGCACATCTTTCTCCACAGAGGAGCATCTCCTGGGCTTTAGTGGGCACAGAGCAGGCACACCTTCCTGCAGTGCTGCTTGCATCTCTACCTAAATTTTGGATTTATTCAGATTTTCCTTGAAATAACTGGTCTAAAGACAACAGCTAAACTTAGGGAAAAACATAGAATATTGCCAAGAAAATGCAGCTCTTGTGGGGTGGGATACCACTGGCTGTCAAGCCTGCCTTCCTGCAGGCCTGGGTGCTTGCTTCAAATGAAACCAAGCACCAAACCAAGGTTGGGGGATTTTTTATGTTGCTCCTCTCTCCAAAGGCTGAACTCAGACAGCACAGTTTGGCAGAGGCAGGAGGTGGCCTTTCAGAGGGAGCCCTGGCTTGCAGCCAGCCAAGCTCCTGCTGTGTGTGCAGCAGCCAGCGGGCAGTGCTGGAGCCCTGGCAGGTTGTCTCAAAAACTCGGTGCCACTTACAGGGAGGCAAAGATACCTCCTCTTGGGAAGTGGGGAAGTCTGTAGGTGCCTTCCAGAGTAGGACTCAGCAGTGGAGTAACAAATCACCTCTGTAATGGCAGCAATGGCCCCAGCCAGCCCTGCCCCAAGCACCTCTTTGCATTCTGCAGCTCCCTCCTGTCGCTCAGCCCGACACTGCTCAGCCAGCAGCTGCACCGTGCCTGGGGATGCCAGCACAAGAAGCAAAGTGACATTTTGAGAGAGATGTCATTTCTTTTTCAACACTGCAAAACATCCACCCATCTGTCACAAACATGTCTTCCTTCCCGGCGCTCTGGCATCTCTGCATCAGTCACACACAGAGCACAGCTCAGCACACAGGAACTTATCAACTTAATTTTATTGCTCATATGCCAGTTTGTATTATTTGGGAGCTCCAGAACCACCTTCCTTTCACCCCTTACCATCAGGCTGGGGCTTTTATTTTAAGCTTATGCTAGAGAAAAGAACTGGAGAAAACACAAGTGGGGAAATAGTGCTGAAGTATCTCTGAAAGATTGAGCTGGCTTGCAGACAAACTCAATGTCCATGTCCTGAAGGAAATCTGCTGTCAGATCACAGAGTTGGAGGTAGAGCTCTTAAAGCCATGTGTAGCTGATTGCTCTCCACATCTTCCCACAGCTCCTTTTTTCCCAAACTCAGCCTGGTGTGTTTGGTCTGTATCAGGGGATGCTGACCCCTCACAGGAGAAGAGGCCCCATGGCTTGCCTCGTGAGCTGTCACACCAATAGCAAACCAAGCAATCTTCATCCTGTTCATTCTGGAAATCTTGTTGGCCCTAGTTAAACACTAGTTACCCAGAGCAATTCCATTGTTATGATACTTATGAATAACTTCACTTAAAAAGGGATACATGGTGCATGCAGTCACTGTCAAGGTCATCAGCTTTTGCCCAGATGTTGCTAGCAATGTTTTCTATCCAACCTTTGTGGCACCTTCAGAAGTATCTCATTCTTTGAGACAAATTTTATTTCCTTTATTGGATATTTATATATGTGCCTTGGCTACCTGTGTATGACTGCTGAGGTAGAAATCAGCTGTAACACTTCTGCAGAAAATTCATTCTCCTTGTGTATCAGCCACCTAGAATGCTGATTTCTAGAAGCTGGATAGCATTTGTCATTCTGAGAGTGCTGCTATTTTGTCAAGAAGATAAAGTGAAAACAGGGATTAGTGAGGCTCACACATGGTTTATCAGACAATTCAGTGTACTCAGGTTCAGAGAGCCATGAAGGATGAGGCCAAATCAGGCACTTTTATGCTTTGAGCCTTTGCAAACTTGAGTTTCTTTGGAGCACTCGTCCTGAAGGGAGAACATCCACATCCTGGTGGTTGTCTGACATGGGCAATGTGTTATAATGTCAATGCTTATTGAGCAGGCAAATAAGGCAGCTCCAAACACCTCAGGAAGTTACTTCTCCCCTCCATCAGCTTTTTGACTCCATCTCGTATGGAGCCACCCAATTCCTGCTCTTACAACCCCAGAGACAAATGTCAAACCTGGTGGCAAACAGTGAGGTGCTTCTGGCACCCTCAAGCAATGAAACCTTCTAGTTCTTGGTGTGGGAAGAGGGATAACAATGAGATTCAGCCGTATTTCTCTGAGAAGAAGAGGGCCTTTCCCATGGCCCAGAGATAGGAAGGAGGTGCACTCACAGAAGGCAGATTTTTCTTGCTTATTGTACTGCTGCTTGGAAAAAATAGTTGTTTGTATCTCTGAAAATCTTTTCCAGCCAGAGCAGCAGAGGACATGGAAACTGGCCAGAGAGTTCAGCCCAGATTGCATTGAGGTTTATTACTGTGACAATGGTCCAGCTGGACTAAAGAGATGGGCAGGCTGTCTTCTTAGAGGAAAAAAACCCAAAGGACCACTCCAAAACCCCTCGATCATTTCATCTCCACTATTTTAATTGCCATATCTGAGTTATGGCCAGAATGTGAAAATAGCATACTCAGAATTTGCTACTTTTGTAGTAATAGGTCTGTTGCCAAACTGCCAGTCAAATCCTGTTTGCTCCAAAGAAAAGTGTGGAGACAGCTTTTCTGCAATTGAGACTCCATTATCCATCACCTGAATATTCTATCCAAACAATGCAGCATCCTTCAAATGTCCTGAACCCTTTTATAGGTGTATTTTATTTTTGACTAAATAATTATTAAAAAATTCTGGTCATCTCTGCTAGCAAAACATAATTCTTTTTAACTTAGAGAATAGGGTGCAGCACTCTCATCATCTGAGAATATCTTTAAAGATATAGAAAATGCTTTATGCCAGGTTATTTAGTGCACCTTTTAATGAACTGTCTGAGGGAGAAACAGAAATATTGATCGTGGGGCCTGATGTTATATGAGGGAGTACAGGTGGAAAGCTGATGGTTTAGGAGGGGGTGGTTATTTTTCAGGGAGCTGGAGTGGAAATATGTAGAAATTTCTGAATTAGGTCTGGCATCTCACTGTCCTGCACAGTGTCCAAGTGGACTGAGCCATTTTGGTGTTCTGGAACATGGTTTAGAAGGAAATGACCTCCTACTCGTGACCCAGACACAATTAATGCATGGCTACAGATAAATTCTTGTTTTATTCTCCAAATAAACCTGATGCTTGATCCCATTTGATTAAACACCATTCCCAGATTTAAATTCTTCTGAAGGATGATCCCTCAGACTTCCTTCAATTTCCCTTTCCAGTTGGTGTGGAAGTAAAATGCTGCTTTTGAAAAAGCTGTGTGATTTAATTCCCTCATGTTCATTTAAAAACATTTAAAGAATGTTTTTTAATTTTGATTTCAGAGGATGGACAGACTTAATTTGAGAACTTTAATTTACTCCTGCCTAAGCAGCTTGCTGGCTAATTCAAATACTAAATGTACAGTTTAATTCAAGAATTACTTCTCTCAGATGAGTGCTGAAGGCATGTTTTAAAAGTCTTAATCTGCTTTTCTAATTTAACAATGAACAATCTATGTTTAAGGGTTAAAATAATTTCATCTGGACTTCAGATGGGGAAATGTGAAAAAGGAAGGTGGCCACAGACAGAGAGATCTCTGCCTACAGAACAGGAGTGGGATTCCACCAAGCTAGGAAAAAGGAAGGTGTATTGTGGAAATAAAGAACTTTCCACATTGGTTCAGAAAGCAGCATGTGAGGAGGAAGCCAAAATCTCCTCACAGTCTGGAACTGGAAGAACTGTGCTAGAGAAGCAAGTTCAAGGATCAAGTGTGGTTGTTAAGAAGTATCAGTAAAGAAAATGTTTTTGCTAATGTCAGTTTAAATTTGGTGACTAAAGCTAATGAGAATTCTAAAACGACTAGGAAAAAAGAAAGAGGGAAAATGAGATAAAGTTTATAGCACCCTATTTCTGTTCCCCATTTTGTATAAACTGGAAAACAGCAGAGGTTTATTATTCTCTTGCATGCTTTATAAATAAAGTCAGAAAATGTGGATAGAAGTCTTGGCTGAATTAAAAAGATCTATTTTCATTCAGTTTCTGTGCATCTGTTCAAAGTTGGCTCTTGGCTTTTCAAGTGTACTAAAAATTGTTTTCTATAAATGTTTTTCATTGTTTCTGGTGGCAGCTGTTAGCGTTTTCTCACAACCTTGACAAAGGAATCCCAAAGCAATCCTAAACAAGACAAGTTATTGCATGTGTGAGCAGAAAACAGCTGCTAGCACTGGTCAAGGTGTAGGTGCTACAGTGATGGAGAGGGGATCAAAACCTGAACCAAAAGAGAGTGGCCAGCAGGAGCAGGGAGGGACTGTCCCCTGTGCTGTGCCCAGTTCTGCCACTCAGTGTAGGGAGGACAGTGAGGGGCTGCAGTGCGTCCAGGGAAGGGTCTGGAGCACAAGTCCTGTGAAGGAGCTGGGGGTGTTCAGCCCAGAGAAAAGAAGGATCAGGAGAGACCTCATCACTCCTTGACAGGAGGGTGTATAGCTGGGGAGTGCTCTCATCTCCTGGGCAAGCTGCAGGACAAGCATAAGTGCACCAGGGGAGGTTCTGGTTGGACACCAGGAGGAATTTCTTCATGGAAAGAGTTGTAAAGCACTGGATTGAGCTGCTCAGGGGGGTGGTGTACTCACTGTCCCTGGAGATGTTTAAAAACCACTGGGAGTGGCACTTGGTGCTGTGGATCTGTTGACAAGTGGTGATTGTTCAGAGGTTGGACTTTATGATCCTGGAGGTGTTCCCCAACCCAAATGTTTCTGTGATTCTGCTTTTAAACACTGTGACTTAGCTTTGTACACCGTGATCAGCTTGAGTAGGGCCATGTTAAAAATTCCTTTAGTTTACTCTAACAATTGAGAAAACCTGGAGAGGTTTGGTTGGGCTGATTTAAACATGCAATGTAGTCAAAGCAGTCAGTGAAATAGCTGAATTATTTTATGCCAGACCACAAACTCTGTAGACTGCCAGTACTGAAATACTGGGATGGAAAATCCTTTTCTGGGACATTGATACAGTCCACTTGAGAAAACCAAGCTGTGTAGTTTCCATAATTTGCTTCATCTAAGAACATAACATAAAATGGTGCTGCATGGCAGATGAGGAAAAAACCCAAACCCATCTTTGTTTACTTCATTTATAGAGCTTGAAGCAACATCCAAAAATGTAGACTGTAAATATTTGGAAAGTAGGACAAGAATAGGAATTTAGATTGGAAGTTATTCTTTCTGATTCAACTTTTTTTTTCTTTAGATTACAGAAAAGGAAATGTGAAATACATACTAATTTTCTATTCTTAGCTTTTATTTTTGAGTTTCATTCTTGCATGTAATTGTTCGAACAGACAAACTATATTCCTACTCCTGAAAATTGTAACTGTGCAGAGAATTATAACACTTAGTTTTATCTCAAAGAATATCCAAAATTACAGATCAGTATCAGCTGAATTATGACCAAAGGTTGTAGAGTGTTATTTTCAGTGTTGTAAACTGAGAAAATTAGCATCCTGGAAAAAGAATTAATTACCTTATCTATGGAGAAATGTTTAAAAGAAAGTATGTGAGGAAAATCCCAGAAGGTTTCTGCTGAGACACAGATCAGAACGAGTTATCATTAGAAACCAGTAACAGGCAGTAGCACTGTGTAGGAAAGAATGCAAAATTAACTTACAGAAGCCTGGGTCTGGTTTTTCAAGATATCTGATGTTGTTTCCTTTCCTTTACTATGCTATTTCCAAAATCTTCTAAGCCTTTGGAATTAAAAACCATACTGTGCCTGATTGCCAGATTTTTCAAAATACTGCATGTTTCTGAAAAGTATCAATATTATGTGGCCAGTGGCACTTCACCATAAGGTTATCTAGATGAGGCTCTTGCCACTTTAAACGGAAAAAGCACGACAACAGCTTGGCAAAGGGAGTGCTGATTTATGTATGCATGTCAGCACTTCACAAGTACTAAAATACAGCATTTGCTGATTTGCATGATGATGCCCGAGCTGGGAGATATCAGTTTAACTGCCACCGGTTCACTGGCTGCAGGGTCAAGCTTCTCAATATGTTTTATAACAGTGAAACTGTTTTATCAGTCTGGTCCTTTTTTTTTTATTCGCCATATGGAAACTAATATGATTGTTCTCTTCAGCACAGTATCCCTGTGTGCACGAGCGTTGCCTCAAACACCACACACCTGAATTTTGCGGGTGTCCTTGGCTCATCTTTGTGCCTAAATTTGTGCCCTTAACCAGCAGTCCTGCTGTTCACAGTCATAACTGGGAAGGCCACCAGCCCAGGCGTGTGGATACCTTGTCAGGGACTACTCAGAAATACAGGGTGAGGTTTTCTGGCTTTGTTGATCCCTGCAGAAGCTCTGAATATTCCATAAGGAGGTGCTCTGCAGCAGCTGTGCAGGGCAGCTCCTGTTTGCTGCTTTTCCAGGAGAAGCCTCCAGATTTAAGTACTCTGCTGATTTCATTCAAGCACTAGAAATGCTTTCATCCCTTTGGCATTCAGCCTGTGTTTTCTCTGCTGTGCCACCTGATGGTGCTTCATCAGGCAAAGGGCTGAGCTGAAGGGATGTGAAGGAGGTGCAATTAAACTGTGCTGCAGAAGGATATGTTCATTGGGCTAAAACCAAGGCAGAGATTTAAAAAAAAAAAATCACCTGGGAGTTGGGGTGTTGCGAGAGCCGGCATACCTTTATATCTGAGGGAATGCCCAGCACCGTGGTTGCCAAAATAGTTTGAATTTCAAATTCCAGAGTACAGCTGAGTAAATCACGTGTTTAGAGGCTTTAAAAATGTATGATAGAACGAACTCTACTGGGTATTCCTTATTTAGAGCTAATTAGGCTACCTTGACCTGCAAAGAAATTAGACTAAGTGTTGCTGGGAACAGAGAAAGTATTTTTATTTCAGTTTTAGTCCTGGAGGGACAGTTTTTGCATGGCACCCTTCCATAACATTGATCTCGTTGAATATATTATTTTTATCATGCATGTATCATTTTGATTTACTAATTAGATTATTGTAGCTCTGGAAGGTAATCAGGCCACTTGATTATTCACTTTTTACAGCCACAGTAGAGTTTGAGAGGAAGAAACAAAACCCTCAAGCAATCTGTGAAATGTGTGCTATTCACTTTTTCTCCTGCTCCTATTCTTCTTTGCAGTGCTGGCAGTGATAAAGGGGGAGCAGAGAAATTAATGAAACTGGGTAGCTTCGAAAACTTGTTACTCTCTACACCACCCATCTGGATCGCTTAGTGTGGCAAAAATAAAAAATACTGGGCTTAAACTAGAGAGGTTTTAAAAGCGGAATCTTTGTACAGGTCAATGAAAAACATTAGAGTGCATGAAAAGGAGAAATATTAGCTGACACTTTTATAAAATGCAAAAAACCAACCCACTACCAACAGTGTTGCAGACTGTACCTACATTTGTAGTAATTAACTCTCATGACTACTTGACCCATCTTTAAAATATGAAATTGATAAATTTTTGGTTTGACAGAAGATGCAAAAGTATTTGAGTTTATGTTTTGGGTGTGTTGGTTTGGGTTTTGTTTTGTTTGGGGTTTTTTTCCCATTTCTCCTTGCTTGGTTTTGTTTTCCAAATTACAGTGAGATAGGATAAATTCTCCACTCTGCTTCACTGTGTCTTTTCTAAGAATCTAAGGGCATGAATTTCCCATATATATATATATATTTTAGCTGTCTTTCACTATTTTTGAAGGCAAATGACATCATCACGATAAATATCAAAATATTTTTTCTTAATCAGATTTTTCGAGACAGAGATCAGAAACAGATTTAGCGTTCTCCAACTCAAACATTTTTATTTTATCATGAGGGTTTCCCTTCCAATATTTTTTCCAGTTTGCTTTGTGCTTCTGGAAATGGGAGGGCTAAGACTGTGCATGGTATTTGAAATATGGGTGCCACAGATATTGGGTTATTGAGATAACTGTGTTCATGCTTTCTATTAATTTTATTTTAAATTCAAGCCATCTACTGACTCCCTCTTTCACAAAGTTTCTTTGAGACTTCACTAACTTATAATCAAGTCTACTTCTTGGTGTAAGCAATGGATTATTTTTCCAAATTGAATTCCCATTAGGGCTCAATTCCTGGCCTCAGAGACTGCTACATCTTATCTTGTGTTCACCTGAGATTTTTGTTGTGTATTAAATGGATTTTAAAGCATGGCTATGAACTTATTTATTCCTGAAAGTGTTAGTTAATCCATAAAATTTGCATTCATTTTCTTGAGTTACATAAAGTGACTGTTTTTAAGCAAAAACAATTAAATATTTTTGTAATGCTAACGCAAGCAGCAGAAACTCATAATGAGTTTTTCATAGGAAAGTAACCAACCAGGAATTAAATTCTTGGCTTGGTGAAGGAAGCAGTGATGTTTCTGCTGGTCTCAGGGATGTATTCCCTGCAATCTTCTGAATAATTTCAAAACACTGAGTAGGTTTCTGAACATTGTGGTTGTCTTCAAATGTACTTTTTGGAGAAGGAAAAGACCAGTGGTTTGACTAAATGCCCAGATTTGCTGTCTCTCCACAGGCCCGTGGTGAGGGCTCTGACAAAGCCCAGGGGAAATGCCAGACTGCTCTCTCCCTCTCTGTAAACTCAGTTCCCAAAACCCCATGGCTCAGCATTGTCAATCTGCAGGTGATGGGGTGATATTTATTTAGGGCAGCTCGTGGCACCCTATCAATTTATATGTTCTCCTACTTAAGGATTTTCTCATCAATAGAAAGCAGCTCATTAGAACAGTAAGGGAAGATTTTGTGTTCTTTCTTGAAACATGTTGAACATTTTGAATAAAAGAGTAATTATAGTTGTTAGAGTCAGCAGAACAATGTGAAGTCATTTTGCTCAGAATGATATGCAAGCACTTGTCAGCTTGCCATTCAGAGGAACCTTTTAAAATGCCACTGTAGTTACTTTCTAATGGCATAAATATTAAGTCACTGGAACACAATTAAAACAATCATATTCAGGGAAAGATTCTTGCATTTGGATTTGACCACAAAACCCGTGGCATAAAATCTGTGTTTCTAGAAAAGCACTAAAATAAGAATCCATCTAAGACAGATTTCTTTCTTAAATGGCTGTTTAAAAAGAAAAACCATGACAGTCACCCCCTCCAGTCCTGCTATAATATTGTACTGTCCATAGTACTTGACTGTAGAGTAAAATAGAAAACAAAACTCTTATACCACTACATCCATTGTGGGAATGCCCACAGTGTGTAGGGAAAGCTGTATTTTGCTCCGGTGCTTTGGGGGTTCTCTGTTTGCAGTTTTCCCCCTGCACCAGGCTGAGCCAGCACTGGGAAGCACCAGGGTGCTGAGCCATGTTGGATGCATTGTGCTATTAGATTCTAAAATGCTTCAGTACCAAAATCACACAGCTGGCACTGCTGGCCCTCATTTTAACAAGTCAGGTGTTTGTGTGTGATGCTATCCCCCTGATTGTTGCTGAGGACACATAGCACAGGAGGACAGATTTTTAATCCCCATTATGTCTGTATAAATCCAGCCAAAGTTTATTGAATTCAGTGGACTTCCTGGTGAGATTTTCTCTTGTACAACAGGGCAGAATTTGGGTTATGTTCTCATTTGCTGCAGGCTTCTGTGCTGCTCCATGCTGGCTGCAAAAAAGGCAGTGCACAGCTCAGATAGCTGTGTCCCAAAGGCAGAAGTGCTCCTTGACATTTGAGCTGCTGCTGAGGGGGGTTTTGCTGCCTTTCTGCTCTCCAGCTTCTGCAGGCTGACTGCATTCATCAGGATGCTGTATCACAAAAATAGACTGGTTACTAAGACATCAATAAGTCACTTCATTTAGAAACAATACATGGACATTTTTGGTTAGGGATTTTGGGCAAGTGAATGAAATTGCATGAGAAAACCCAAGGGCTGTTTTGGTAGAGTATCAGCTTGGCTTTCAGCTAGACCCTCACGAGATTGGGGATGTAAGTAATGTGTGCTCCTTCTTCTGTGAAATATGCTTGAGGTCGTGGGCTCTTAGAGGATGTTTGCCAAAGCCCACTGCCCTTGGATGAACCCTTGCCAAACCCCGTTCTCAGCTGCACGACATCGTGGGCAGTGTTTTCCCCAGTGTGGAAAAGGCAAACGAGCAGTTCAGGCACCCAGGAACCTTTCAGCAGACTGCCAAGGCATTGCTGTCATCAAAGGTTAAACCAGCTCCGTGTCCAGGGGGAATGTACCCTGGAAATGGGATAGTTCTTATGTTTAGTACAGTCTTGTTTTTATCTTGGATGGGAGCATGAAGTTCCTGGTGTGTATTTGTGCCCAGATGTGAGAATACTTTCTGAGGGACAGAGTAATCTGTGGGTAGCTCAGAGAGGTTTGCATGCAGGTGTTAAATACTATTTCTTACATCACTTACACACCAATAAATGCTGACTGCAGGTATGAGGAGGTTCTTTGTGAAAACATGTTGAAAAACTGAAGATTGTCTTCACACTAGAGAGCCTACAGCAAATTACTTGACACTCAGGCTGTTAATTGAGTCTGAAGCAAGACCAGATAGTGATCCTAGGGGGGTACCAAATAGTGACCCATAGGAATTAGTGGGGCTGCCAAACAGTGATCCTAGGGGGGGGGCCCAAATGTTTAAAATACTAGTCATGATATCACTAACCTATTTTTTCACACAAGAAGCTCGAGGATCTTTCCTATTCACTGAATAGATGAATGAAAAATCATTCAGTTTGAGGTTTACGCTCATGCTTTTTCTCAGTTAATTAGAAAGCCACGTCACACCTCATGATCGTTTTCATAAAATTCCCTGAAATTCAGCTTTAATGACTTAAAGTTAAACTAGGGCTTAGTTTAAGTTTGTGCTTTTTTTGGTCTCTGCAGGAATGTTGGGACTGATGGGAAGGGATATGAGAGCTCAATGACCAAAAGAGATAGAAAAACTGGCTGTGGAAGCAAGAAAATTATTCATTAAAGAACAAAGCAGGGTCAGCTTATCAGGAAGGTCAGAAAAGTGCCCTTTGAGGGATTTGTTTGACAATGACATGAAGACAAGTCCTTGTAAGGACTACTGAAACCTAAGTGTGGAAGGTTTGTGCAACACAGCAATTTCTTACATCAAAAGTGAAAATGGTGCTTTTATCTTGGGTGCAAGTTTTTTGATTAATTGAATTTTTTCTTTGCTTCACTGGGACAGTGTCTTTCCACACAGCAAAACTTGACTGTGTTGCACAAAACAGCAGGTGTGGCAGGGCAGTGGGAGTATTCAACTGTAAAAACCAAGTAAGAGCTATATTTTAAACTGCATTCTATAATATAATAGTTCTATGGGGAAAATGGTGCAGCAAGTGTTTCTGGTTCTGAAAAACACGTGAGACTCCAGCATTTTATTTATTTTTTAAATGGAGAATGAAATGGGCAATCTCACAGGTATAGCCTGTGATTGTATTTAGGGACAAGAAATGTATCCTCCCACCAACTGTTCACTCAGTGGTAGATTTATGTATTTAATGCGTTGCTTTATCTGTCTCAGGGGAAAGAATATAATAAACCTCAAGAATATAATAAACCTCATGTCTTTAAAAAGAACAAGCCTTTGTATTTAGCCCACAGACAGTCCCCTGAGGTCTAACTTCATCAGAGGCTTTCAGTAGCTGGAACATTAATCAGGGCAGGAATGAACCCAGAGCAGAACACAAGCAAATGGGGAAAGTCTGAAATATTCAGGGGGTAGTTGGGAAAACAAGACCAATGCTGATGGCACTGTTGTCTTCCCTCAGTCTGTCTCTCTCTTTCATGTTTTTGTTCTTATGGCTTCGCTTTGGGTCAGGGAATTCTTTAAAAAATAATTGAAAACTTGACCAAGTTTATAAATGCTTTGTTTAAATTATTCCTTTAAACAAAATATTGTGCTTTAAATTATTAAGGTTCATGGTAATTCTTTCTTCTCTAGCCTGTGAAAAATTGTGCTACCTACACTTGCAGACCTGTCTGAAAGTGGTGTCAGCTCTTTTGGGATCATGACAACCCAAAAAGCCCAGAGTAAAGATGAAATAGTCTGGTACTGAACATGACATTACACATTGTATCTTTGCCACCAAGCTCCTTTTCCACTTGGTCTGAAGTGATAAAACTGTAATTTGGGCAGAACACAGCTGGTGAATCGATTCCCAGTCCTAGCTGTGGATCCAGGGCTCAGCATCACAGTGGGCCCTTGAGTTGCTGAACTGCAGCAGCAGCTGCTAAAGGAGGCACAAATTCCTCCCCCGAGCTTGTATGGGCATTCCCTTCTGTAATGCATTCAGTATTGTTGTTCCTCCTGCATATTTCCAGCTTCCCTTAATCCGGGTGACAGAAAGCACTGGGCACCTCATTAAGTGCAGTAGGAACCAACCTGGTCCTGAATGTGCAAAGTTGGACACACAAGGAGTAAAAACTTGCTCGAGGTCAGTGTCAGCCTGTGGCTGAGACATGGGGAGAATTCAGGTGTCCTGAGGCATGGTACAGTGCTTTTCCACTATCATTGTTGTGCAGATAGTGCAGAAAATGAAAGGAAAAAGGGGGGTGATACATCATCTGGACTGTGAATCACCTCTTTTTCAGCATTAAATGAATATCAAGGTACTACAACAAGGCAGTGTGGCAGTGATCCATGCTTTAGGTGTTTGTGTTACTGCTGGTGCTTTTAAAATACACCAGAGAAAAGGCCATGCTGACTTTTCTTTAAACTTACCTTAATGTTTTGTTTTATTTTAATGTCAAGTGCCTGTTTTGATCTATTACAATTCGGTGTCCATTTATTGATCTTGTCCTTCATAGCTTCTCAGAGAACACCTTTTACCACAGTGTTGCACTGGGATCAGGCTGCCCCAGGACTCCTGGGTGATATTCTGCAATCTGAATAAGAACAAGGTCTTCCTTTCACTTTCTAATGAGAACAACATTCAGCAAGAGAGACTTTATAGCAGTGGTGACATGTAGCCAACACTTTCTAGGCTTGTGTCCCCATCAACTCGGCATGCCTCAATTTGAGCAGAATTGCTCTTCATTAAGGAGATTGTTTGAGCTTTAGCAGGACCAAGGTATTTGGAAATGACTCTGTGGCAGTAAAGTCATCTGAGGATGTCTCTGTCTTTGACCATGTGTTTGTCACAAACAGACATGTGAGGCCACGTTGTAGGTGTCCCTTATAGTTCTGAATTTCAGAAACTTGTGTCCTGAAATGGTCTATGACTCACCTGTATCTGCAATGCTTGCCCTTATGACCAGAGGATTTTATTATTTTCATGTCCTTCTAGCAGAGCTGCAGCAATTCTTCTTCAGAGTTTCTCATTTGTCCAAAACGCAGCTGTCTGCTTCCTTGCTGAAGTCAGCAACTGTGCCTGTTCTGCTGTTACACTGACAGATTGTCTTTAAACTGCTCTTTGTTTTTTGAAGACCTTAGTGGGTATGCCACTTGGGTTTGTTTGTTTTTCTTTGAGCCTTGTGCTTTGAGGTTTGCCTTCTAGCAATGTCAGAACAGTTAAGATCCTAAAGCCGTATTTTGTCTTGTGTGGCTTCTAGGAAATTATTTTCCCTTCAACTAAAATGTTGGTGCATTCTCTGTGCTCTCTGCCTTAAACTCTTCTGCATCTTTCCACACTGAGGATTGCTGAATGCACATAAAGTTTAAATGTAAAATTTGTGCTTTATTCACACTGTAAGTCTTTGACAGACAGGCGTTTTAAAAACAGTCATTACATTTCATAATGGTAGAGGAGGCTGGAATAGCCCTTCAAGACAAGAGTATGGGGTAACCAAAAATGTTAGTTTAGAAAACAGGCCATGAGAGTCAACTTAGACTCAAGTTTACAAGGGGCAGAGTGCAAACGTGTTACTAGATGTGGATGTTAGCCTGAGAACTTGAAACTTATGGAAGCATTCTATTCTGAGAACAATTTAAGGTAATTTTAACACATGTAGCTCTTTAGGAGAAACAAAGTTCTTCTGTAGTATTTTGGTTGACTGACTGGGTGACAGTCTGAGGGTCGGTTTAAATGTGACGCCGAAATTTCTTCTCTTAGGGCAGGTAAGAATTTTGATTGAATTATCCTTGATTTTTCAGCAGCTGAGCAGGTGGCAGGCACAGTCATTATCACCTTTCAAGTTTTCACACCGTGTAAAGTGAGTACCAGAAGTGCCCACCGCCTTTCGTGCCTCCTTTCTGCCCCGCAGTGTGGCTCAGCTCCCGCAGGCTCCTCCTGGAGCTCCTCAGGCTTCCCGGTGCCTCCACTGCCTTATCCTGGAAAGAGCCTGGGAGCAGAACAGCATCCCAACAGCCGTGACTCCCACGCTCAAAACTGCAGTGCTGAAAGCCAAGTTTGGCAAGCCTTGGGGGTTTGGGGGTGAACCTCTGCACTGCATTGCCTTCGGGGGGGCTGGCACCATCACACGGGTTTAACTAAAACCTGCTAGTGCCAGTGTTCTGCAGAGAGGGAGCCCAGCACACTTCTGATTAAAATTCGGGCTTTAATCTGAGTGAAGATGAGCCAGAACAATTTTCTTATTTCCTTTCTGCCCTTTAATATCTGTGCTACATTTCTATTTCATTTACTCTCACGGTGTCTATTCACTCTCACAAGCTGAAGCAGGTGGGTGGCCATCGTGGGATCCCAGGCATGCATTGTGTTTGTAAATGTTTCCAAGTGATCAGAGTTCTGTTTATTGCTCCATAGTTCTACTGCAGGAGTGCCTCCACTCAGTTTTCCCTTTAGGAAGGGTAGAATCCAACTCCTTGGTGAACAGCTGAAGGATACTTTCCTCGTCAGTGGAACCATACCCATTGAGGGGACCAGAGCAGGTTGAGAAGCTGACCATATTTTGAACATGCTACCTATTTCTTTGAGCTGTGAGTAACCTCCTGAGGGGTGACACACTTATAAAAGTAGCTCTCCATCTTTTTTGCCACAAGCACAGTCTTGCTGGAAATAGAATCCTCAGGAAAAGCAGAAGACAGTGACGGCAACTGCTCAGAGCTGCCTCACGCCATCCACAAAATATAAAACCCACAACGTATGCTCAGCTGCTGGTACCAGCTGTCACATTCATTATAGTAATTGCTGCCATTAACGTGCTATTAATATTTCTCTTACAAAATCGTGCAAGAAATCAAATGAAAATGCAAAGTCTGCTCCGTCTGCAACCATTTGTGTTCTTTGTGGGTCAAGTCACAGCAGCCACAACTCCTAGCAGTGCTGTGTCCTCCAAGGAAACAGTTCTTAGGAGAAACTTCATGTCCCTGAGGTGCTTGTGCAGCTTTCCTTTTGGACTGGAGGAGAAAGGCAGCATGTCCATTTGGGAGGGAGCAGGGATGGCTGCTGCAGGATCTGCTCGCCTGTTACAGCAGGTCTGTTGCCTTGCACCAAGCAGCAGAAAGCTTTCTGCGCCTGTTCTGCCTTTGGTGTTGCTTTGTACAACTTGGAGACCCTGGAGCTGGCAGGAAATGCAGCCTTTTACCAAAAGGGCCGTGGTTAGCTCCAAATAGGTGGCCCAGCCTCCAGACTGGAGGCAGCATGCCAAACCACCCTCAGATGTGGAACTGGGGTAATGTCATTCTGGTCTTTGTGAAGTGCTCCTAGATCAGCTCTTCATCATCAACGTATTCCCAGAATGGCTTTATTGTGGACCAGGATTTGGGCCTTTCTCTGTGGGGTTTTATCTTGCCTATCTGATTTTTCTCCATTTCTTTGAGGAAATTCTCATCTATGAAAGTGCTGTTGAGTCAGCGTCTTTCAGCTGCCAGAACTCAACAAGTAGCTGAGAAAATGTGTTCATTTCAATATTCTTTTTTGATATAAAATATTACAATGGAGATCACTGCTGACCTAAATGACACATTCATCTAAACGATGAATGTAGCTGAGAAAAAAATAATTAATTTTTCTAGTTCACCACACAAGGAAACGCAGAGTACTGGAGAAAGGTGCTATCTGGTGGTTTGTGGTCTGTGCCACTTTCCACTGCTAGGGAAAAAATGATTGATCAGAAATATATTGGAGGTAAATATTAACTACTCAGGGATCATTTAATGACTCAAGGCCATATGAGTAGTGTTGTCTGCTGTGGAATGCTAATGCTGCATATATATGTCTATAACATGGCTAGTTCATGGTGACTGCATTTGGGTGCACTTGTGCTCTCTTTAGCCTGTCCATTTACAGGGAAAATATTTCCAGCACTCCACGTTGTACAGAAAATGTGAAAAGCAGAATTCTAGAGATAAAATCCAGGATGCAGACCAAACTAGACTTGGTTTATTGGGGAACAACATAGTTTTCAAAAGGCAGTGCTGCAGCATTGGAGAAGCATGGCACAACTTATGGAAGCAGGGGCTCAGTGCAGGTGCCGTTTTCACAGTGCTGCAGCTCTGCTTCGAAGCATCAGAAAGCAATAAGTGTGATTTTATTAATTTTGACTTCCAAAGATGATCGGTGCCTGTTTAAACAGTGGCTCCTCCTGCAGGGACAGGTGTCCATCCTTCATTTGGCGGTGCTGGCAGGGCTGCTGTCTCCCCGAAGTGCCATTCTCACGCTCTTTTCACACCCTTCTCCTCACCGGGGAAAGGAAAGGAGGGGAAAGGAAAGGAAAGCTGGTTCCGGGAGTTGCCACCTTCATTATTCTGGATTTCCCCTTCATCCTCCCCCAGAGTCGGCTCGTTCACCCTCCGGGCGCAGTGAGAGGGAATTTGTGTGCCCATCAGATAACCCGACTCCCGCAGGAATTCCGTGCGCCCTCCGGAGTGGAGGAAGGCTGTACTCAAAGTGAACTCTAATCTAGGGCTAAACCTGAGCACGTAATTTGTCCCAGCCGAAAAGCAATCACCTCAAGGAGAAGCAAAAGATGGAATTTGATGGATTCGAGATGAAAGCAGTTTATTCCAGAAGTGTCATACACAGCCCTGAGTGAAGCAGCAAGGTTTGAGGGAGACCCTGGTTAAGTTTTAGCAGCTCATTTTTAATACCGTGTTTGTCATGTTTTATGATGACTAAGATAGTATTACAGAAATGATGTAAATCTTCATTGCTCACTCCAACCCAGTGAAGTTCTGCTGGTGCCTTTGGAAATCTGAAGTTTTATTTGCATTTTATTGTTGTACACTGTATTTCCCCTTGCCTGCAGAGGCTTTGCAGTATGTATTTCAACTAATATAGACAATGTTGCTAAATTCTTCTGAATGCAGAATCTTCCCTGCTCATTAATAACATGAATTCAGTCTCATAAAGGAGAAGTACCTGACCTTGCATTGCTAATGCAATTAAAAATACTGAAGAGATCTTGGTACAGTATTAGCTGTGAGCACTGCAGTTCTTCAATCAAAAATATAACGTGATGTTTATGCTGCTACAGAAAATTCAGTTCTATTAATTCCCAAGTTGCATCCCTTCCATGTGAGATTGCCCATCAATTTGTCTTTATGATTTCTGCTTCCTACTAATATCAATGTGCAGTGTCTTATGAGCCAAGAAGTTGAACTGATCTGCTCATTTGCAAAATGACATTTGATGTGACCTCTGTTTCACATCTATCATTATATTTTCATCCCACTTCTCCCTACAGTTCGTTGATCTGAGCCAGGAATGTAGAGCTTGATTTTCAAGGCACTCTGCTCCTGAGATGTGAGGGGACAGAGACATTGTCAGGCACCCCTAGCTGGGAGTGAAATTAGGAAAACCTCAGTAACATTCACAAATTTGGCCTAAAGGAGAGACCTGAACATGTAGTGGTGTGCCCTGCCAGCCTGTCTTCAAATAGATCACACAGGTCTTAAATCCAAAGCCTGTGTGCCAGCAATCTTGGACAAAGAAATTGAAAAGCTTTGGGCTTGAAATCTGATTTAAATTTAAACCATAATTGATTTTTTTTCTCATTTTGATTTTTATGAACAGATGGGCTATAGCTAGCACTTGCCCTTGAAGGAGTCTTTAAAAATGTAGCTCTGTGAACTGTTTCTGTTAAGATTGATACAGCTGCTATTTCTTCAGCTATCTCTGAATCATCCTCAATTACTATATGTCTTTATAAAATAATTATAGGTTTTATCCAGGAACTGAGCTTGGCTCTGTACTTTTCATAAAACACTTATGCAGAGTTGGTTAGCAAAAGAGATGATTTAACCCAAGTTTTCAATTGTCTAGCTTTGAATTTTATTCTCTTATTCAATGTTTTGCTATTGTGTAGAAGCTATATTTTCTTGAAACTGAAATGAAAAAGGTTTTGGCTCCTCTATCCATCTCTGTACACTTACTAATTTGTCTGTCAGAGTAAATCACACACGGAATGAACTTAGGAGAATTATTAGTTCAGATGAAGCTATTCAGACTCAAACCAATAAATAAATTATCATCTTGCCCTGCAAAGTCTCTGCTCGTGCAAACGTCGGTCCACTCTTCCCCTCTCCCTCTGCACTTATAGTGGGGAAATGCTTTGTGGAAAAAGGTCAGTCTTAAATGCAGGCTGAGAATGGACTGAATGGAAGTTCTTGGCCTTGTCTCTGGAGGACAGGGCTGTGGAAGTTGGGGGTAGTCATGTGAAAATGTCGTATGATGGTGCAAACCCAGCTCAAACTCCCCCTGGCCCCCCTGTGCCTCCAGGTACATCTCTGACAGTGTCTTGGGCAATGACAGAGGGGAGGGCAGCAGGTGAAACCTCTGACACAGTGAAATGCCCAGCCAAGACAGCTCCTCACACATTAAGGCTGGCAGGTCTCTCCCTTCAGGCACCCTAGGACACTTGGGCTAGAAAACATTTTGCTAAGAAAAAGTTTTGTTCCCTCTGCACCTTCAATTTTTTGCTACCCTTAAGGACATCTTTGGACATCTTTCACTGGTGGCAGAGATTGAGCTGAAGCCTGGATCTTGATTCTGGAGATGTGTGAGGAATTTGGGAGCCATATAACTTCCATGAGCCTTTATAGAATAGCACAATGGGGATTGTTCTTATTTCGAGGTGAGTTAGAAAAGTTATAGATTATCAGAAGTGTTGTCAGTAAAAGAGATTTTCAGCTTTATAGAAGTTGCATCTCCATCTTTGTTTTCTGCATTATTTTGATGCACATAACCTGTAATTTACAGGCACTGTAAGGAGGATTGCATGTACTAAACTCTTGCCTGGAGGAATTTTCAGTGTGTATCACACTGAAATGAAGGATGGAAGGAACCTAATCCCTAGCTTGCTTTCAGTCCATTGTGCCCAGCGGCTGCTGCTGGAATTTTGCAGGGCTTCTTAATGGAAGTTGACACTTTCTTCTGGATTCTGGTGTTTCCAGTATCTTCAGTACCTCAAGAGCTAGTGCTTAATAGGCACATCAGTGATTTTGGGCCTTCTTAAAAACCTCGGATGAGATTTTACTTAAGTTACAATGGCTTACAAGTTCATCTTAGCACAAGTGATTCAGTTTGTTTTCCACGTTTGCTTTTCGTTTGTTTGTTTATTTGCTTTGCACAGCTCCTCCTCTGGATAATGGCTCTGCCAGGGCAGACAAACACACTGGGGGCTGCTCTGCATCACCCTTTGGCTGCCTCGTGTGTTTGTGCTGGAAACACTGCACAAGGAAAGAGAGACCTAAGGGTGAGGAGACTGCTTCAAAATCACGTCCTGGACTCATTCAGCTGAAATGCAATCTCATGTGCTCCTGCAATTAAATTGCAGTTTGCTGCCTCTTTTGATGCTTTGCTTTGATGCCTGGAGTTCTCTTGTTCTTCAGGGACTACAGGTGTTCTTAACACAACCTTTGTTCATTAATATTTTCTTTTAAATAAAGGGGACATAGATTGCTTCAGAGATGCAGCTGATTACAAGTTATGAAACGTAATTCAGGCACCTTTGGAAAGAAACGTGTGAAGTTGAAAACCTGGCATTTTTTGAGATAAATATATTGAATCAGTTCTGCTCTTGAGATTGCAATTGAGACAGAGGCACATCTCTCTCCATCTCTGCTTAGAATTCACTTGATGTCAGTGGGGAATGAATGAAAATAAGTTATATTCAGTGTCTCAAACCATAGATTGGTAGGTGTTAAAAAAGCCCAGACTTTCCATTTTAAATTTGGTGAGCCTGTGCCATGTAAGCAGGCAGGAGTACTCCTATCACTCAATAATTTTTACAGCTGCTATTCTGCAGGAGTAAAGTACACTAATCTCAGGGTAGGGGATATATGCACAGAGGCACCCTCTGTTTTACTGTCACACTAAAATCTCACTAGTGGACAGCTAAGTTTTGTTAAGCAGGATGCCAATAGGAAAATTCCTAAAAATTTTCCAATACTCTTTCCTATTTTCATAAGCCAAAAGTTTCATTTAGAGGAAGATCACATTTGCTCATTCTTCCAAATATTTGGATTAATAAACAATTTTCTCTAAATGTCCAGAGTTAATTGCAAATAATTAAAAATTGCATGAGGGAAAGATGGCACTTACTGAGGTCAGGAGAACATGGTATAATACATCTTGAGGCTTGGGTTTTCCTCTTCCCAGAACCCCTACCCTGATCATGTCAGGCTGACCACAGAATATCTTTGTACAAATAATTCCACCAATTCCAGTGGAAATTATGGAAATGCCTATTTATTGACAATTATTTCCTTACGAAACATAATTTTTTGTCTGAGTCTGCCCTACAGTATCTTATTTCAATGTAGTAATGCATTTAGGTCCATTGAAATGCCTGCACACAATGTGAGTAGCAAAGGGAAAGCCAGGAACTCTTCAAGTGTTTGACAGCTGGGGCAAACAGCGGGCACTCTGAGAGGCTGGGTACTTTCAGCAGAAGTTAGCATCAAAATATAGTTTTTTACAAACTGATTTGTTTTTAGAAGACAATCTGAAGTCAAATCTGCTGTTCAGAAAAACATGCAGTATGTTTCCTTTCAAGGGCTGCTCATTTACCATATGACTGGCATGTGCTGTACAACAAAACTCATTGCCATGAAGCAGTAAGAAGTTGGAAAATAAGAAAAGAAAATATCAATACCCACCAGCTGCTTCTGTCTACTTCAGGTGCCACATCCCCTTGCATAAGTAATCTGTGACACTTTTCTAATTGACTGATTTACTCCAAGATCCTGTTACAGTATGTAGTATTTTTTGAGAATTTTTCATTGTTTTAGGGTTGTCGTGGGTTTTTCCCCCCAGCCTGCTGATAGATGGACCTTTTGTGAGTAATTTCTGACTGTATTTAGTCCATTAACTCCAACTCTGTCTTTTAGACCTGAGTCTCCTGTTCTCTGTGTTTATTTTCATAAAATTTCCCCCTTTATCTTGTTCTCTCCTTTGCCACAATAATTTGTCTATTACACCTTTGTGAACTTTTTCAATGTTTTCTGGATTGGCTGCATTTTTTTTTCTGTTTCTCCTTGATCTAACTTCCTCCACTGAGTCTTGCTTTTGCTTTCACATTTCTGTGTACAGGAAGGGTCTTGTTGAGCTGGGTCTGGTAGAGAGTTAAATAGGAAAACAAGCCAAGAGGCACAGAAGGGAATCTCTCTAATTCCTCTGTGTCTCCATACATCTCTCTCACACCCGAGTACAACGCAGCACTGGCTGCAAACTGGCTGTTACCACTCTCCTCATGGAAAGGAAGACAGCACAGAATCAATAAATAGCAAATGTCAGAATGAGGAAACGGCTCAGCATTTCCTGAGGAAGAGGCAGCACTTTGGGCACAGTGGGTTCCCAAGGACACTGTTAAATTTGGACTCCATGAGAGGGAGCAGAACCACACAGCAGGTATAGCAGGATACATACATATATGTGTGTATATATATATATATCAGGTATAGCCTGTGCCATCCACTACGTTCCACTGCTTCATTATGGCTGCTTAGCCATAATTACATTATGTGTACATAGAACACAGCTAAATATACTACTGTTTTCTGGGAAAGGGGCCATCAGTGGTTTTTGAACAGCTTCCTAGTAAATGCTGAAAATCTGGTGGCTTTTATAATGCCTTCTTCCCCCCAGCTCTTTCCTATTCCTTCTTGTTCTTCTTGCAAAGTGTGCTGACCTTCAGAGGTTGACAGTGCTGTGCAGGGCAGGTGGGACAGGGCTGCAGAGACAGAAATCCATTCCTAAAGACCGGAACCTCTATCTTTCCTGAAGAGTCTTAATTCTTTAGATCCAAGAAAATGGGACAGAGCTCTGAAAGGAAGAAATGTAGTCTGAGACCCTCCTACATCGACCCCACAGGAATGGGAGTGATGGGTGGTACCAGCAGGAAGGCAGTCACACATTCTGAGATCCCAAGTTCTCCTGCCCTTTGCCTTTCTCCTCTCCCCAGCTCTCTCTAAATCCAGCCTTGTGGCTAAGCTTACATTATTATTATTATTATTATTTTAAGTTGAATGCATCATATCTTTTCCCAATTCAGATCATCTCCCTGGTTTCTTATTCTCCACAGCATGTACTGCATCTGCAAAGGAGAGTTGCATTGTTCTCACAGTCTCCTTTTGATTTAGTCATAAATAATGCATTTTGTGTGAAGCTGGAATCATCCTGCTTTCAGGCAGGGATAATTTGTAACTTGCTGCACCTGAAGGGGGGTTGAAGGGCACGGCTGCAATCATGTTACTGGTGTTATGACCCAGGCTGGAATAACAGCACATGAATGGAACATGGACCCAGCTGGAAGGATGGAAGGGAAAATGCAGTATCCATGCAAGGAAAGCATAACAGGATTTGGCTTGGAAGATGAACTGTCACTGACAAGGAGGTGCAAAAATATCCCAGAGAGTCAAAGCAGCAATTCTTGAGTTGAATATTAAATAGAATATCTGTAAATATTATCAATGGAAATATAATCTGTAGGTACTATAATTTCTGATAAAGAGTATGTCTGAAAAGGCTCTGAGAGGCCAAAAAATAGATTGGTTTATGCAAAGTAAAATGAGGAAAAAGATGTCACAGAGTCATCCCCTTATATAATAATCTGCACGGGCTCAGATAATTTTGCATCCAAGTAATTTTTACAGTGTTTACTAGAAAGATGTAATCTATTTGATTGACCTTTGTTTTTAATTCTTATCCCAAAATTGCATAAGAAATGTTGCTTTATGTTATCTTCTGCCATGGAGGAGAAGTCTCTTCGAAGAACTTAATTTTTTAAAGTGGAAGTCTTATTTTAATGCCTCTCTAGCTAAAAAAAATCCTGCCCAGTGGAAACTGGGAGCTGCCCAGCAAAGAGCTGTTAAACTTTGATGGCCACATCACCTAGTAAACACTGAAATAAACATTTTATAAGAACATGTTGAAACACAGAAAGAAAAGGGCTCTTTAAGCTGGACCACATTATTGAACAGAGTGTCTCACATTTAGCTTCTGTTGAGCTATTTGGCCACGGCTTCAGTCATCTCTCGAGGTAGAGTGAAAAACTGTGTGCTGAAATCAATAACATTAATAGCGTTTGCAAACAGAAACTCTCAGCCAGCAGTTTAAGTTAATTTAGTGTATCTGCGCGCTTGAAATTATTACCAGTTGCATTAGATTGTAATTTAGGCAAACACTGAGCAAGCACCGTGCTCTCGTCTTGTCCTTGCTCTGGCGGGGGTGGAGGGCTCGGGAGAGCCTCATTTGTCTGGGGTGGGGTTTGGGGAGTGCCACAGTTTCTACCCCTNGCATCAAGTGCTCGCTGCCCGGGGGTCTCCTGCACAGCTGCAGCCGAGCCGCATCACCCCGCTCCTGCATCACTGCCACCTCCAGCGGGAACGGGACAGCCCATGGCCCTACAAAGATGCTGCCGAGCAGTCGTGCCAGGAACAGTGTCACAGACCCGCCAGAAGCGCGGGTGGTTGCAGGAAGCCAACTTAATAAGTTGCATAAATTCTGAAGGAAAATCAGGTGTTTCCATTGCAAGAGCAAAGATATTTAGCCCGTTCTAGTGGGGAGAGTGCAGAAGGATAATAATTTAAATACTTATTCCTGCTCCTTGTGAAAAGTTTTACTAGCTAGATCATTTTAAAGAAAGCAAATGAAAATAATAACTTGATAGTATTTAATCTTAAATATAATCTGAAGATTTTGAAGACTGCAGAATGTTTTCTCGCTATAAAATGCTCAGTTATTCTAAAGCTGGTTTCCAATTTTCCAGCTGCTTTGATTCCAAACAAAACCATTCAAATCTTTTTTCTTTGTACAGTGAGCTCAACCTCATTTTAATTTGATTGCAGCTCTGTGCTGAAGTGTAACGGAACATTAATTCTCTTAAAATCTGAGGCTTTTTAAAAAAAAAAAAAGAAACAGACTTCTTTGAGTAATCATGTTTGATGGAAGAAATCTAGAGGGTATAAAATGAGAAGGTCATTATCATGATGTTCCATCCCAACACCTATGGCAAAGCACTTCTGGTTCTACTTACAAGTTCTGCTGGGAGCATTTCAATTTTCTGGCTCATTGTCAGGTGAAGTTAACAGCTTTTAAGGGCAGATAAGTCACATCTGAGTTTGAACTATCTGTGAAATGGAAATATCCCTGAGATTAGTCAGGATTTTGTTTGGCTTTTTGTTCCACTCCCCCACAGCTAAGTATGAACATTCAAAACTTAACTCTCNCACAGGGGGTCATGGGAAAGTTACATCTTTTTGTGTGGATTTTACAAGACTTCTGGTACAGTTTTAACAAAACTACTTTGTGAAATACAACAGGGGAGCATCAAGTGCTCGCTGCCCGGGGGTCTCCTGCACAGCTGCAGCCGAGCCGCATCACCCCGCTCCTGCATCACTGCCACCTCCAGCGGGAACGGGACAGCCCATGGCCCTACAAAGATGCTGCCGAGCAGTCGTGCCAGGAACAGTGTCACAGACCCGCCAGAAGCGCGGGTGGTTGCAGGAAGCCAACTTAATAAGTTGCATAAATTCTGAAGGAAAATCAGGTGTTTCCATTGCAAGAGCAAAGATATTTAGCCCGTTCTAGTGGGGAGAGTGCAGAAGGATAATAATTTAAATACTTATTCCTGCTCCTTGTGAAAAGTTTTACTAGCTAGATCATTTTAAAGAAAGCAAATGAAAATAATAACTTGATAGTATTTAATCTTAAATATAATCTGAAGATTTTGAAGACTGCAGAATGTTTTCTCGCTATAAAATGCTCAGTTATTCTAAAGCTGGTTTCCAATTTTCCAGCTGCTTTGATTCCAAACAAAACCATTCAAATCTTTTTTCTTTGTACAGTGAGCTCAACCTCATTTTAATTTGATTGCAGCTCTGTGCTGAAGTGTAACGGAACATTAATTCTCTTAAAATCTGAGGCTTTTTTGAAAAAAAAAGAAACTGACTTCTTTGAGTAATCATGTTTGATGGAAGAAATCTAGAGGGTATAAAATGAGAAGGTCATTATCATGATGTTCCATCCCAACACCTATGGCAAAGCACTTCTGGTTCTACTTACAAGTTCTGCTGGGAGCATTTCAATTTTCTGGCTCATTGTCAGGTGAAGTTAACAGCTTTTAAGGGCAGATAAGTCACATCTGAGTTTGAACTATCTGTGAAATGGAAATATCCCTGAGATTAGTCAGGATTTTGTTTGGCTTTTTGTTCCACTCCCCCACAGCTAAGTATGAACATTCAAAACTTAACTCTCAAATGGGGTAGACAGTTTTAGATGTATAATTTCTATTTATTTTTTTTTTTAAACAATAACTGAAAGTAATTCTTCTGTGTACTTTCACAGAATAGTTATGAAGGATGTGCTTAGCTTTAGATTAATCCTGGGGTTTTGCAGTACTAAGTGCAGTTGTTTCCTCACCATGCTACAAAGGGAAAAGTATTTAATATGAAGAATCAGTCTGAGATTTATCCTTTCAGCAGGATAAGACATGCTACCATTTGCTAACAGCTTGCAAGAATTTCAGCATGGCTCTGCCAGTCTGAGGAGAAGAGCCTACCCCTCAGGGTCCTCTACACCTGGGACAAAGGGAGATGCAATGCTCCCCTCTTGCTGGCTGAGTGTAGAATGATCTCCAGAAATGAGATTCTTCCATTGCCATCTGTCCTGTGATTCCATGAAAACAAATCAAAACATAAAAGGAGTCAGAAAACTGAAAATGATCCTTGACTTTTAGAAGGCAAAAAACCCACCCCAAATGACATAATTTTCATGGACAGTAAATCTGCATTTGGTTTCCTCTGAATTTAGACCTGTTTTATAAGGAAGAGATGTATATTTTGGGCAGGGATATTTTTTTGTTAATATGCCTTTTTTATTTGGTATTATAACTGCCTTGATTGATATATAAATAATGTAAATGGTTCAGAAAACTCCAAAGAGCATAAGTGCTAGAGATGAGAGCAAAATTACAGTGCAAAATCTGGCATAATAATAAATAAAGGGAAAAGAAACCTTTTAAAGCAAAACTTATGTGAAATAGTATGCTGAAATG
The DNA here is from genome assembly GCA_013400255.1 of Sitta europaea. Lineage (NCBI taxonomy): Eukaryota > Metazoa > Chordata > Aves > Passeriformes > Sittidae > Sitta > Sitta europaea. The sequence continues at coordinate 1,141,776 of VXBS01004211.1, forward strand.
GCATAGGATTATCCAATTTTGTATTCAAGCACTGTCATAGGAAAATTCATCCTTCATGAACAATCACTTTAGGCATCAGGATGTAAGAATCCTGTTAGAGGACAGTCAAGCAGGGAGTCTGAAGGGAATATGGAATTGAATTGGTTTCTAGTGGTCCCACTGGAAGGAGATAATTGTTCAGTGGGACAATAATTCTAAAGATGACAGGAGCTTCAATTATGATGATACTAGATCCTCACTCAAGTTTCAGTAACTTTATGTACACCAGTGGCATAGTTTGTTTTCCCCTCAGTAACAGGGGGAATTTTTTACTTGCACTGGAAAATAAGAACATTGGATGCACCCAGTGCAAGATTTTGAGAGAGATGCTGAGTGTGTTACAGGATGTGGTATCAGACTGAATTAAAACTTCTTTAGAAGGTGTTGCAAACAGGCCACCATTGTTGAAAGCAGGCCACCCACACAAGGACAGTGACATAGGAGGTTTGATTTCTAGTGCTGGCAAAGGGAGCTTAACAGCTTTCCCTCCTCAAAAGTTAGCATTTTCTCATGCTTCCCTATTCTATAGGAATGTGTAGATGTAAGTGTCAGCTTGATATTAACTGTTAAAGAAACTGGTATTAGACAGGATCTCCTGGAGCTAGGCAAGTTCAAGCTGAAGTGACTAAAGTGAAAAATTACCCTAGGTGGCAAGGGAACTCTATTCTGTTATTGCAGAACAGATTCTATTTCAGGGTGTTGCTGATACGTATTTATACTTCACACCTCACAATAAAGAAGCAGGAATGTACTTATTGGAATGAGAACAGATGAAATGCAATAAGGAAAGGTGAACTCCTATGGAGAGATGGAGAGGATCAACCATGTAAACATTGCAATGACTCTTTCATGTGCCAATCTGTTTCCTCCCCAGAGTTTCATCTCCAAATTTTTACCATAAAATTTTCTTGTTATATTTGAAATTGGGATATTAAAACCAATGAAATAATGCTTTGGGGTTTTTTTGGTTTTGTTTTTTTTTTTTTTTTTGCTAGGGAAACAAGGCCTTCCCTGGGCTTCTTTCTGTTTTAGGCACAATGACAGTGAACTTGCATAAGCCTCACTCAAAGACCACAACAACAGGCAGAATTCCCTCTGTCATGTCTTTGCTATTACTGATGTGCTTGAGGCCAAAATTACCACTCAGGGCTATGATTTTTTTCACTTTTTGAGAGGGTTTTCTTATTTTTTGATTTGGGAAAGTGTTAACACCCTTACTATCATCCTGAGAGTTTATTCTGAATTTGATTCAGTGTATTTCAGAACTCACTGGTCGGGAAGAAATATACTGACCCTGATGAATATCAGCTCATTATACAAAACCCTCAGCTTTTGCATCTGGTCCTGGTTAGTTCCACAGTTTGATTTTCAAACAAGCAAAGAAAACATCCCAGATATGCTCAGAATTGATCTGAGCTTTATACAGAAAAATCCATGAATATTTTTAGGAACTCTAGGTTTGTAAGGCACACAGATAAATTTTATTTGGCGTGGTTTAACTTCAGCTATGATCACTTGATTCTAGATACATTGGAATGGAAAAATCTAAACACAACCACTTCTGTAGCCATGCCAGCACAAACACATCCTTCATTACTACTTGTCAGTTGGAACTTAGAATTTGAAAATCTCAAGCCAGTAAATTAAAAACTCAGAACCTTTACACTTTCAAGCCAAATCTGTTCTGTTTGTGCTACTGTAAGATTTAAAAGGCTAGATAGAAGTGTTTCTGCACTGTGCTTGAGCTGACCCAGAGGCAGCAAACTGGCAGCTCACACCTTTTTAAGAGACCTAAAAAGTAAAGATTGTTTTAGTCTCTTAGATGTCTTTTGAAAGGGTTGGGAACTGGGGGTTAGGATGAGTGTTACACCCCAGCACAAACTGAGGATGGGTTATTGAGTTCATTACTACACTTTCCCTTTCAACCTTGGAAACCAACCTTTGTCCAGGTCAGCTGAAAAGGCAAACGAGGCAGGAGTTTAATTCAATACATAACCCGAGCCTGCTGTAGCAGCTCTGAGGTGTAGGAAGCCGAAGGCACACAACATGCAGACCTTTTCTTCTGTGGCACACAAGCTCTGAACAGCGCCGTGCTCAGCAGTGCAGATACAACAGTGGGCCTAGAAAGAAGTACAAAGGACTATAGAGAGATAAAAAATGCTCTATAAAAGATACCCTGTGCTCTTTTTAAAATCAGTATATACATTTACTACTTTTTTTTTTAATGGGCCTAAACAATAAAAAAATTAATTTCCCCATCATGGGAAAATTAGACTTCAAAGTAATGTGTCTGTACATTTAGGAAAGGGCTTGCATCAGTTTCTTATTTTACTGCTTTCTTAGGTTCTCCAGGCTCCCTTTCAACAGCGCTTCTGCTTTGATGTCTTGCTCTCTACCCAGATTGCCAGGAGGCTTTCTGTTGCAAATGCAGGTGTTTTCACTGTTAGATACAGTTGTGTTGTATTATTCATCACCGCAATATAAAAATGTATTAGTGGGACACTTATTTTACACAGAGGACAAAACAGGGATAATTGGAAAGATGGCAGACTGTGTATAGACGAAGATGTTGCTTAGTGAGACATGTTTGGCAGTGGAGGAGACAGGTCTGCATCTGCATCGCTGCTGTTTCATGTATCAGTCCTTGAACCTTTAAAGCACTGTTTTTCTAACAGACTGCCTTGCCCATCAGGCTGGCATCTGAAATTAATTAAACATGGTCTTTGAGAAGTGCAGCTCTAGTCACAGAGAGCACCTAGAAATCATCGTGGTATGTCAGGGTTATTTGTTACATGCTGGTGCTTTTTCCTGGCTTTTGTTGTTTTAGTGCTTGGTAAAAGCCTGTGTGTGTGAAGTCAGGTCTTCCCTGAGCTGCTGAGAATTACTAGAGATGCCAGTGAATGGATCTGCTCGTCAAGGGCAGTCTCGAGGCTTGTTACACGGCAAAATGAACACCTCAGTCCTCCTTCTGACAAGGATTTCTCTGTAACACTTGCCCTGTCATTCAGAGATAGCTCTGCGTGCCACACAGACAAAGCAGAGGGACATCCACAGGAGGCTGGTGAGTTGTGACCCTGCTCAGAGTCAGAGATGTGCAATAACCCTGCTCTTAATGCTGCCAGCTGCAGAGCACTGCTATTCACCTTTCCACTCCACTCAGCTGCTTCAGAAATGGAGGCAGAGCATTGCTGGTGAGAAAGAACCAAAACTGGACAGTGAAACCATATAAAACATATTTACTAAAGATGGTAAAGGAATGAAGGAGAATCAGGGTGGAGGAGGATGAGGAAAAGGGTTGGGGGTATAAGTAAGCCATTCAAAAGCAGATAAAATGCCAGGAATTATTTTTCTCCTTCTTCCCATAAATATTCTTTATTTTTCTTCTCCTCTGTCAGCTTTCCCTAGGTGGACATTATGCTCTGGGCATACCCATCTTTTAGGGCAGCCTGGCAGTCTCCCATTTTGAACACCTGGTAACCCTGTATGCTTTGTATCTGTGGCTCCAAACACGATCTTGGGCTGTTAAATGGCAGTAAAGCACTTCCATGTTTTGTATTACTGCAAAGTTCAGAGACATCTTTTTGATGTGGGTGCATTTGCTCATCTCCTAACCTTTACACTATGGCTTTTGGAGAATAGATATTCTAATCATCAGTCTTGAGAACTTTTGTGTCTAAAGACAGGAAGCTCTTCTTTTGTCTTTCATCTCTTCTGTAGAAGCCTCAGTGCTTAAAAAGCACGAAGCTTAGTACCAGGAGATGGGAATCTCTCCTCAGCCGCCTCCTCATGCTAATAACAGTGCCAGGTGGTGGTGGAGCCCGTTGTTTCACAGCTCCAGGCTGTGCCTGACTGGAATGCAGGGAGGTCTGACGAGTCCAGTGCCTGACACTGGGCGAGAAAGCAGCACAACGTTTTATTTGTAGGGATATGAGAGAAATCTTCCTTAAAAGCAGATCTCGTTTGGACTTCTGGAACGGGTTTAAATTCTGGTTTCTAGATTTAAAATAGCCTCTGACAGCTCATGACAGCGAGGAATGTGGTAACGTTTGTGTTGCCTGCTAAGCATGCCATCTTCTGTTGGCTCTGCTGGCTTCCTGGCCACAGCCATGATCTTTGGTAGTGAATCCAACCATAGAGTTACATTGAGTGAAAAAGTATCTCCTTCACTCTGTTTCTAATTTTCTAAGTTACAATAGTCTTCTTGCTTTTTAAAATGTGGGTTCTTTTTCTGTTCTACTCTACAATTTCTAGGCACCTACCTCTAAACTCCCCATATCTATTTTCTTAGGTGAAGCTTTTTTTTTTTTTTTTNCTTTTTTTTTTTTTTTTTTTTTTTTTTACTTTCTGCTCAGATGTGCATCTTTCCAGAGCCTCACTCATTCATCTTTCCTTTTAATCCTCAGTCCTTGTGATGGGATAACCTGTACCATAACCTTCTTCCAGATGAGTTTACACATCAGGCAGAAGACTGGTGTTGCAATTCGGGGATGGCTTAGCAGGTCAGAGCTTCAGATCTTTGTCACTAACCGTTTCCAAGCTACAGTGAGTGCCACATTTGACTCTTTGGTAGTTTATTTCCCAACACCTGTTTTGGGAGAAAAGGTGATTTCAGTTAGGTTGTAAGTTTTCTTTAAATATCTCCCCCATATGCAGTACAAACATTACCTGCAACAAAACTCGTGAGATATCAGGGGCCAGACTGGCATTCAAAGCAAATTGAGATAGTATTTTTCATTAATTCTTATCTTTCACTGATTTCTTTGCTCAGGTCATGTTTCTTCCATGAAGTCAGTAGCTATTTCTATAAGCTTATAATCTGACATGGGATTTACATGGTTTAAAAGGGCTTTACTTCTGCTGTGGCTGTAGAACTGGAGCAGAGCTGGTCTTGTTGTGCTGAAAGGATGGTGGTCTGTACTACACCCGTGTAGCAAAAGGTGGGTTCCTCAGGGCGCCGTGCCTGTGCTCTGCTCCCAGCCAGCCTCAGCTTTCACCATGGTTTTCCCAGGAGAGCTGCCGGCGCTCGCGGCCGTGCCAGGGCCGGCAGAGGCGGCTGCGACCGCCTGATCCCAAAAGCTCTCATCACCCACCGCCAGGCATCATCCGCTCTTGGCAAACCGAAACCACGGATTCTCCCTTAAGGGCCGCGGTAAGCTCTTACTAACAGCCCCCAGGCCGTGGTTCCTCGACCATTTTGGGTTGAGCTGCTGCAATTCATACATTTTGGCGGTGGGCTGGGCTGGGCTGAGCGGAGCCTGCGTGCAGGCTGCGCTCTCCTCGCACCTCTCCACGTCCCGGTCAGCCGAGGGCAAGCCCGGCCGGTACCCGGTTCACGGCTCGGTCTCTG
>VXBS01004211.1:1148076-1186633 GCA_013400255.1 Sitta europaea
CGAGCCCCGGCCCGCCCTGCCCCGCAGCCCGACCCCTGAGCCCGGTGCGGAGCGGGAGCATTGGCGGCTGGAACGAGGGAATAGTTTGTGTCACACTTGCCGGACCGAGGGGAAACCGAGCCTAATATTTAGCTCCGGGCGGGATGGGCTGTTCTAGCAATAGACCCCTTTCCGAATCTGCTGTTCGGAGTACATGAGCATTATAGGTTGGTTGGTTTGTTTTATTATTTTTAGTTTTCGTTAAAGTGTCTTCCTCAAGCTGTATTTTCACAGAGGGAAATCACGAGGGTTTTAACAAGATGCTCTGAAAACGACAGAAAGCATGTTTCTTTCATTTGTTTGTTTGTAAGCGAAACAAGGTGGATACAGTAACATAGGACAAGAGAACACGGTGTTATGGTGCGCCAGGGGAGGTTGAGGTTGGACATTAGGAAAAAGTTCTTTACACAAAAGGGTGATTGGATATTGGGATGAGCTGCCTGGGGGGGTGGTGGAGTCACCGCCCCTGGAGGTGTTTGAGGAACGACTGGTTAACACGGTGGTGTTTGGTTGGACTCGATGATCTCAGTGATCTTTTCCAACCTAGCTGATTCTGTGATAAACCTTTTATTTTTATATAAAAAATGTCGGTGAAGGTTCATGTTCAATTAAAGTATGTACAGAGTGCATTTTAAAACAAAGAGAGCTGCTTAAGCGGGTCAGTTGTAATTTGTCACATTCTCAATGACAGTGTTTGTAACAGATATATGCCACAATAAATGCAGTGTGAACACAAATAAATCACTCCTTAATACAGAGAAAAAAAAAACCCCAAGATAACTGCATAACTGAAAATCTGCTATTTTGATATGTGCACATCATAGTTCAAATCAGTAGAAGAATTAGAAAGAATGAAGTATGATTACAATGAATCTGAGAATATTGCCACTCTCTCAGCAATAGCACTTTCAGCCCATGCATTTTGAAAAGATGTAAGGAATTGGCAATAAGGCTTCAAAAATGACTAGTGGATGCATTCTGATGCAATTTGAAGCCTTGTAATGAGGACAGAAATACCAGAGGAACAGCTGTTCATGGCTCATCCCAGCAGCAGTGGAACAGTTTCTCCCTTCTCTCACTGCACACAAGGCTCTGCAGAGGCCAATGCCAAAACTTTGCTCAGGGGTTTTATAGCAGTGGCCTCGAAGAAGGAAATAAAACATCTCTACTTCTGCTTGGTACGGAGAAACAAAGGGAGGCAAAGCAGCAAATCTTCAGAGAAACACAGATTTGATGATACTCATATCTTCTCTAATATAATGTTATTCTTGAATGTTAATGATGTGTTTATGGTCAGAAACTGCTGAGGACTGCTCAAAACCAAAAGGCAAGCAAACACGGTTCTACTCTAAATAAATCTTTATTTAGGCTTCTAACAGCTTTGTCTCAAGAAGCTGGCTTATTTTTCAGTCTTCAGAGGTAATTCTTGAGTTAGAGGTGTATCACTGCAAATCGCATTGGACTGGTATGTGTAAAGCATATTCCAGGATCCCCTAAACATACTTGCCCAGGAAGCAGTGGATTGTGAATGCATATGTGGCTGAGTTTACACATGAAAGCACCATCTGAGTAAATTAGGTCAGAGTACCATTTTGAGGGAGTGAAATACATAAGGAGGAGGAGAGACCTGATGTGCACCCCTTGGTACAGTTCATCTTCTCTCTGAGAGCAAAATGCCCCATGCTTATCTGCCCTCTTGCTTCACATTCTTGTTTGCTGTGGTGAGTTCAGGCTGCTGACCCTCAGAGCCCAGAGGAAGGTTCACCACCTGCTTTATGGTCTGGGGGGCATGTGACAGCCAGGAGTGTCACTGCTGCTTTGTGGGGGACAGAGCACAGGCTGCTGGGCATGCTGAAGTCTGGAAAGATGTATCCTTCTAGCAGTGGAACAGCTATATACCTGAATTAACTCAAGCAGAGAAGGTTTGTATTTCTGCTAGTAAAATGTCATATTTTTCCTTTCAAGTGAAATGAGCCAGAGGGAGTCAGTTCCACATGTGTCTTGTACAATTCATTAAGCAATCCACCTGTGTGTCCACAACTCACAAACTTATACTTCCCCTTCTAAGATACTGAGAACATTTTGAGAGTGTTAACAAAAAATAGTAGACAATTTTTTCAGTGTCAGTGCTAGTTCGTGCTGAGGTCAATATTATTTGTGAGTTTGTGATTTCAGGGATTTTCCCTCATCTCTTTTCATCCTCTCTTACACGTTCTGCTTTTGAAACACTAATAGTCCTAGGATGCAATTTCAGTTTGCTAACATTATGAAAAAGAGTTGGGAAGCTGTTTTTTAAAAGTAAATATATTGCATTTATTTTCATGAAACACATTGCATAGATAGAAGTTTAAGCATATGATTAAGCTCTTACATGAAGCTGCACATCAGGTACAATGAGCTAGGAATTCTTTAAATTGTACCCATTTATAACAATGTCTCTGCTCCTTATTATAAAGATTATAAAAATAGTTTAGCTGCAATTAAAAAAAAAAATTAAAAAAATCAGTTGCAGTCCATGTAGCCACCCCAGCCCCAAAAGTGGTTTACAATGGAGGTTAAGAGTAAGATGTAGCTTTTTGAAGAATTGTGTTCTCAAGCACAGTAGTGTTTTCCTTTGGTATCCTTCAGCAGTTTCTCATAGAAAATACAATGCAGAAGTGTCTGGGAGTCATTTCAAATTCACAGGAGTTCAGTTTTTTTGTTTAAAAGTATCTTTTTGTTTCATATCTTTTTCTTGAACTCATTTTTAATTTATAGCATTTCTTAAATATAACATACTCATTTTTATTTTATGCTGGTGTGTCTTGAATAAATGAAGACGTTCCTCATACTATAAAACTGCAGTCAAATAAAACTGCTGCTAGGTAAGATGAAAGTATCAGTAAACTTAGTTACAGCAAGGCTGCAATCTCTATTATTGTTATTTGTTCTTATGGTTTTAGCTGCTTCTTTAACATTAAATCTTGTTCCTGTAACTTTAAAAGCAGCATTTACACAACCATCTAACCTGTTCCATGAGAAATATCTAAAGACCACCAGCTGAAAAGCCCAATCCTCGCAGGAATCAGTTTAATACAGCTCCCCAGAGTTCTCTGTAAAGGTTCTGTGATGCTGCTGAGCCTTGGTTTGTGTGGATAAACCTGCCATGGCCTGGGGGAGCCTGGCACTTGGCACTGAGGGCACTGAAGGCACTGAAGAGAGCAGATGATACAGCCCACATCTGCAGTGGCATAATGTCTTGATATGTACATGATGGTGGTAATAATGCACATTATTTTTGTTTGTGGCAGGTTTTATTATGCTCAATTTTTGTAGCTTTCATGAATTTGCTCTGAAGTTTTAAGGCTGTGCTTAGATATTGCAGCTATAAACAGTCACAAGTTATTTACTTGCAAAGGGAAGGATTACAGTTGGAAGAAAATTGTGGAGCACAGCTGGGTTGTAAATTCATGAATCATCGCAATTAGGGCAGATAAGAAGATTTCTGAAAGTGTGATGTGTAAACAAGTCCTGGAACAAGAATGGCCTTGAGGACCCAGGGTATGCCACCCTTGTTTCTGTGCATGTTGTTGAGGTGGGGGTGTCCTTGCCCTTAGGTTTGGGCTCTGGGAAGGCAGCAGTGCAGGTGGAGCACTCACCTGGCTGCACCTTGGTGCAGTTTGTGCCCAGAGCATGGCAATGCAGGCTCTCTCCCAGCCTCCTGCGTGGGGAATGGCATGGAGAATCTTTGAGCTGCTTTCTCTAAGGAAGAGTTCAGAGGCCGTGTCTGTCCCCCTCTCTGAAACAGGCTGTCTTGTCTCAGGCTATTCTGTGTATAAAATTAGCCTGGTCGTGTGCTTTAAAAACATTTAGGTTAGAGCTCTGCCTGAATGGAGCTCTGTGCTCTTGCACAGAGCGTTCCTGCTGTGGTGCACAGGGACTCCAGCAGAGATCAAAGGTGGTTTGCCCAGCATCAGTGAGAGGGAGATGTCAGAGGCAATTGCTACCCCGAAGCTGATAGCCTAAACCAACCAGGCAGGAGAGAGAGGAGAGGAAAAGAAGTATCCCGAGCCCTGGAAGTTGGGGGTGTTGGCTTAAACAGAAATGGGACGAGGCTCAAGGGAGAGCTTTGAGCTGCAGAGCTGGGCGTGAATCCTCCTTGTCTTGTGCTTTGCAGTGTGCCAGAGGTGGATTGCAGCAGGGGGCTGGAGGGGCTTTGCCACCCCTTGCACAGCCAGGCAGTGAGAGATGCACCAGTGGTCCAGGGCACGGCCACCCCCTCCACCTCCCCGGTACCAGCAGCCAGACTGAGACAAAACCCGATTTTTTCACAGGCCAATGGGCTTCTGGTAGCAACAATCATTTGCAGGTTCCTGGCAGTGACAATCATTTACAAGCCATCTGTGCCAGATTTGGATCACAGCCGGAAAGTGGCTATGAAATGTAATGTCTCTCCTCTTGCACTTCCCTGAGCTGGGCAGGTTTGATTCTTATGCCTGAGGGTTTTTGGACGTTCCCTGGAGTGGCATCCATTTAGACATGCAAGCAGCAGTTTTTCTGGAAGGTGGTACTTTTTATTTAGTAACTAAAAATTGCCATTCTAGAGAGCTGGATTCTTTTCACACTTCCTCCTCGTTTTTCTTCCTCTCACACTAATGACTTATTTTCTAATTCATGCTTTTCTGCTCTTTCAACCGATGAACAGATTTCTTTTTGCCATTTTTCCCTACATCTTGCTCTTCTTGCCTCTTTTTCTGTTCTCTTCTATTTCCTACTTTGAGATTATTCATGAAAATAGAATTGTCTTGCCAGCTGGATGGTGCCTGCAGAAGATACCCTTCTCTGTAAACATTTGCTGTTTAATTTGTATTTTATTTTTTTGTAGCTTTTAAAGAAATCCATCTCAACTTCTCATTGTGCTACTTAAATAGTTAGTACATTTGCAATTTTTAAAAGCTGAAATTATTTATTTTGCTTATTGATTTGTAAAATTTTGATTATTGAGAAATAATTTCATTATTTGCAGTGGTGTATTCAAAGATTCATCCTCAAGCATGGATATTAAAATTGGTGTTTATTTGGTATCTCACTGCTGAACATTTTGTTCCTGTAGTATGTGAAGGCCAGTAACTGGGACAAGAAGGAGATGCCCTTCTTGGTGACAGGTCTGTGTCATCACAGGGGGTGGCAGGGACAGAAGAACTCTCTTCCCACAGTTTTGCAATCTCTCTTATCTTGATGTAATGGCAGGGCAATGATGATAGCAGCAAGTTCTGAGGACTCTCAGCTGAGAAGGTAACACCTCTCTGGGCTCTGCTGTCATTTACATAATGCTAATAACATGCAGGTATACAGCAAGGCAGTCTTCAGGCTGGAAAATTTTCAGTTTAGAAGTGACAAGGGAGGGGCACAAAATGCAAGTGGAAAGCTCAGGGTGATTGCTGGCATGGGCTGTCTTTTGCTTTCATTTTTGTTGCAGGCATATGATCATTAGCTTCTTTGGACTATCTGTTCTTAGGAAAATGGGAAGTCAAGGGATATTGACTTAGATAAGGAAATGTGCTCTTTGGGAAGGGTGTATAGAATGTACAAAGGTAACAGTGGGAGAAGGTGGAAAGACTGGAATAATTATTTTGGATGCATACACATCATAAAAGATGAAACTTTTTTTCCTGACACAGTTATTTTATGCCAGGTTGTTTCATCTAACACTTGATGTCAATGTAATTTATGTAGTTTATGTCTACATTGCCTAGCTTTGTGACACTTTAAGAGCTCAGTTTGCTCTATAATTAAATTACTTTTTAAATGGTTTTGTATTTTATTCTTTTATGTTAATAAGAAACTGAAAGATATCTTTCCCTTTCAGTGATTACAGCAGAAGTAGGTTTCATACTTTTGTATTGCTAATAAGTAGAAGGATTACATATTTATCTCCTTTTTTCTATCCTTAAAGAGAAATGGTGACCTGATAGCAAACACTCCCTCCTTCAGGGAAATGCAGTAGGCCCCACAGAGCAGGACAGTAACTGCTTCTGCCAGGACAAGAACTTTGCAGGTTTGGATGCTGATTTTGTGCATTCAGCCCAGCATCCTTCCCCTTAAAGCAGGGATGCTGTGGAGACCCAGGCTGCCCTCTGCCATCCCTGCAGTTGTGTGGTTGCTTGCAGGGAGCTGTCACAAAGAGGTGGCACCAGCGCCTTTCTGCTGACTTAAAGGGGTTGGATTGGTGCCATCCCCTTCTCTGAGCTCATCTTTCAGCTGAGCAAATAGCAGCAAGTGGTCTATAATGCATGAACATGCCCGTTGTGAGTGACAACTGAGTGGTTCTGTCATGAAGCTGAATTCCAGCTTGGATTCTCAGATGTTTATGAAAATTATGTCTTGAATTGCAAATTTCAGTGGAAGCCTCGTGATCCCTGTTGTGATGCATGTTAACACAAGCCTGTGAATATCATAATTCATGATTATTGTAACTCATTTGACACAGGTAATGAAACCACAGCATGAAGTTTTTAATGGTAATTTTAATTCCAATCACAGTTCTAACTACCGGCAGATGAGATATTACAAGATGAAGAAATTCCTTGATTAGCTTCAAATGATGACGAAGTTGGAAATTGTATTTGCAAATGAAATACAAGTACACTGGTATTTGATCTACAGTTAGGGAAGGGATCTGAACAGTTCTGTCTTTCAAATTTGGTATCAGTTTGAAAGCAGAATGAGTGAGGTTAAAGGCTAGGTATTTGCATTAGTTGCTCCTTTGCCATAGCAAGAAGCATAAGGAAAACAGGTCTAGTTTTTTTTCAGATCAGGTTGTTTGTTGCTAGCCCATATTACTGCAGCAGCATTTTCACTTGGCTGCAGTAACAGAAACAAAATCAAATTACATTGCATCATGTAGCAATTCTCACTTCTGAAAATATGAGGAAATTATTGAATGTACTATGGAAATCGAAGAGTGGATAGTCCAAGTCATTGTCTGGACAAGTTAACTGCTCGGATCTGGTCGAGTGGAAACCAAAAGACTAAGACACATACTGTACCCTGGAATTCATCCCACTATTTTTGGCAGATATAAATCCCAATACTCAAGCCAGGAGTGTGAATTTCCATTAAACAGTGTTTTGCAAACCTAGGGATTGCTTGAAGTCTTCTCTGCTGAAACTGTAGCTCAGTTGTACGGGTGAATAATGCCTCTTTTGGGACACTGCATCTGTAGAGAAATGTTAAATAACTTTAAAGGTGTCTCTACACACCATTGAGTCAGACCTTGATAATTGATTCTTCCAGGTTACTGAATCTTAAATCACTCCACTGGCTGTTGCTGCAAATTTCAAAAGTGAAGTGTAAGGTTTTAGAGAAACTTTTTGTGCTTGCCCTAGAATAGCATTAGCATTGTTTTATTTATTGTGTCCTTAAGGCAGAGCTCACGTGCCTCTGCATGTGGCATATTGTTACATCTCTGCAATCATAGAGTCATTTGCTCAGAAAATTCTCCAAGATCATCAAGTTCAACCATTTACCCCACACTGCCAGTGTCCCTCAGGGCCACATCCACACAGATTTTTAAATACCTCCAGGGATGACACCAACACTTCCCTGGGCAGCCTGTTCCAAGGCTTGACAAATGTTTCAATGAAGAAATTTTTCCTCATATCCCATCTGTACCTGACCTGACACAACTTGAGGCTGTTTTCTCTCATCCCATTGCTAATTACTTGGGAGAAGATACCAACCCCCACCTGGCTACAGCTCCTTTCAGGATGTTGTGGAGGGCAGTAAGGTCCCCCTGAGCCTCTTCCAGGCTGAACACCCCCAGCTCCTTCACAGGACTTGTGCTCCAGACCCTTCCCCAGCTCTGCTGCCTTCCCTGGACCCACTGCAGCCCCTCACTGTCCTTCTTGCAGCACAGCACTCGAGCTGTGGCCTCACCAGTGCCCAGCACAGGGCACAATCCCTGCCCTGGTCCTGCCAGACTCACTGTTGCTGACCCAGGCCAGGATGCCATTGGCCACCTGGGCCACTTGGCTCACCTTCAGCCTGTGCTGCAGCACCCCCAGCTCCTTTTCCACTGGGCAGTTTTCCAGCCACTCCTCCCCAGCCCGTGGCACTGCCTGGGGCTGTTGTGACCCAGGGGAAGGATCTGGCACTTGGCCTTGTTGAACCCCCTGCAGTTGTCTCCTCAGCCTGTCCAGATTCCTCTGCAGAGCCCTCCTGCCCTCCAACAGATCATCACTCCTGCACAACTCGGTGTCCCCTGCGAGCTGGCTGGGATGCCCTCCAGCCCCTTCTCCAGGCCACTGGTAACAGCACGTCAGAAATGCACAAGTGACTCACTCCTTCGAGTAACCATGCCATTCACTCTGGGGAGAGCTGGGGACTGCCCTATTTAATTTATTTCCAGCATTTGTGTTAGATTGTTTACAGCCAGCTGGGAGTCTGCAGCAGCACAGTTCACAATGGGCATATAGCTTTTAATGTAGAGGTCATTATCTGCTCTGAAAAAAGAATATTCATTTTTGGCTATTAAAAGAGCACTAGCTACCTGTGAGCCACCTAATCTAGGCTCTGGCTTTTCAGAATACTTGGATAATTCTTGGATCTGCTAGATATATTAATTAAGAAATACTGTATTAATACCCAGAGAAACTGGGCCATCATATCAGAACAAAAAGATCATGACATTGCTAGAAGTTTGAGGCACCCTGGAAGATGCCTTTTAAATGCTGGCTATTTCAAAAAATGATATATTGTAGTATTCTGGCAGTATTGATGCAGCTTGAAAAATTATTTAACTCCTTGAGGCTTGAATATCTTCCTCAGATTTTGAAGATCAAGGAAAACCAGCACAGGATAAATTTAAATGAAATTAAAAGTCCTTCCTATCTTCCTTCCTTCCTGTCCTCTGTCCTTTCTTTCCTCCCTTTTTCCTTCCTGTTATTGTTCCTGGGCACCCTCTGTTTTTTATTAATTTAATGCTATATGCCTTAGGATTTGCAAGATATAGGTTGTTCTGAGTAGCATTGGAAGGAAAAAAGGTCTCCTATCCTGTGTGCCTTGTGTCAGAGTGATTTCAGATTATTTTGTTGAAAAAAATGTGAAGGTACCTTTGCCTAAGATGGAAAGTGGGATAAGTGAGTTCAGGTGTTTGAGTCTCTGCCCTTTGTTTCATTCTTTAGAAAGGTGTTTCTAATACCTCAGATGAGTGCCTGGATTTTCAGCTTATTTGTTGGTGTATGCTGGGCCTGTCTCCCCAAAATTTTCTTCTCAAACTGTGGAGGTCATTCACTTTATAAACTTTAGATTTGATAAATTTGCTTTCACTTAAAAAGACTTATGGTAAAAGAATCCAGTGAACCCTAGACTTGGAAGAAAATATTTTAAAGCTTAGGAAATTAATTTTACTTATAGTAAACTAGTTTCTGAAAGCAGTCCTTTCATTGACATGGTATCAAGTAGTATGAGCTATAACCCAGACTGAAGGAGATCTAAGGCAACTGGGAGCTCCCTGGGAATGACTGTCCTGTTTATTGCTCGTTGTATTCTGTTAAAATAGAATGGTTTTGAAACAGAAGGTTTAAAACCATGCAGAAGAGCTGTATTTTATCTTTAGGCTGGTACAGGCCTTTCAAAGGATGGAATGCTGTGAACCTGTCTATGGCTGGATTTTCAGGAGTGCTCAGGTTCTGTTGAAAATACTTATTGTGGTGGAATGAGAAGGGAGGAGGAGGGCTATTGTGCTGCCTAGTCAAAATGACAAAGAGCATATAACACAGTGCAGTTTTTATGTGTTCTTTGGCAAGAACAACTCATTTTCTTCTGAAAAAGCTTATTCTGAAGAAAAACGTAAGATACATTAGAGGCAAAGGGGTTTTCACTGCATTGTGTGATGGACTGTAAATATGCCCAGTTGACATTGTGAAGCATCCTCAAAGTAAGTCTCTGTGTGTTGGGGTGAAAATTCAGCCCAAAGGGTTTTAATTTACAGCCAGCTCTGCAATATTGCATTTGCTGTGGTCTTGGATTAGCAATGCCAAACACGAGCACATATTGCAATAAAGGCTGAACAGAAAAATGTTGTTCTGTATGGTTTTGCTTTTCACTTTGTGCTTGATGACATCTGTCTTGTTGCTAGTTTTTCATGACATGGCTCTGATACTGTTTCTATTTTTTGTTTCCGTGCCATTAGGATAGGTCTATAATAGTGATTGACTCATTATTAACAATTCCCTGAGTTATTTACTTTGGGAAGTGAAGACATTTGTTTTCGGGTTTTTTTTTACATCATTAAATGTCTGCCTCTGTTTCTTAATGATACTCAATACTTAAGGAAGCTTGTTTTTCTTGTTTCTGTGGTTCTTTCCTTTTTTGTGTGTGTCCTCTGTGCCTGGCTGATGTTGGTTTTGAACAGTGGATGTGCTGCTGGGAGAGCACCTGGGCAGAGTGTGGCTTGTGCTAAATTTGTCAGTCAGCGGCAGCATTGCCTTATAATCTTCCAGCACTTAAATTAAATCTTCTAATAATCTCAAAGCAGATAAATATTTGAGCTCCCAGGTCCCTGCTGCCATCCAAGAACTGTCAGCAGCAGTTTTTCTGCAGTGGCTTCCAGGCTGAGGCGGGGGTCCTGCTGTCAGCAGCTGGGAGCAGGGGGCAGCAGATGTGTTCCCCAGAGAGCAGCCTGGTTTGCCAGCACACAGAGCTTCAGAGGGCTGGGGGAGCAGTCTCTGCTCCCTGCTGGGGTCTCTGCTGTGGGCTGGCAGCCCAGACAGACACTGGGTACTCCCCAGTTTGGCACTAGTGAAGATAAGAACGTGTGCACTGCTAGTGTGCAATCCCACAGTGGTAAACACATTTGGGGGTCACATACAGGAAGCTGCTGCTAATAAATGTCTAGCTTGCTTGTGCCAGCCAGCTTTCTTTCCATGATTCTGCTGAACTCCTCACCCTGTTCCAGTTTTGGTAGGTCCTGAGTGAGCAAGAAAATGGAGCCCTCTGATTCTGACAGAGTGAAGCTGGGTGACATTCAGTGGATGCTCCTTCAGGCTGAAATGGCTCAACCTTGTATCCCACAATAAACACAAACTCCTGGGTAGTGCACTGAAGTGTTGGAGCTATGAAAAATGTGCAAATAAGTGATCACATGCTGCATCAGTTAGACCTTCTGTGCAGTGGGCAATTAGTTGTTTCATAAAGAAACCAGAAGATACACAGTCATATGTATTTATGAGAGAGGAGAAGAAAACATCTGCTGGTGTATGAGTCTTGATTAGACCCAAAGGGGAATCTTAGCTTCACTCCTTTTTAATGCTCCAATAGCTAAAATCATTCTTTCTGCCTTACTTAAATGCATTTGGAAATAGCTTCCCACAGTGCCTGAAGTGGTTTAATTACATCTGATATGGTGAGAAGAGGTCTCCAGCTTTGTGTGATGGAGCTGCCCAGATCTGAGAGGAGGCGTGCTCACTGATTGCACCTATGGTTGTCTCCTTTGCCTGGCGTGCTCTGGTGATTGACAGTGTGGCTGTGGCTCAGGAGCACGGTGGGACAGGTCCCTTGGGGTGCTGGATGCACCTTGGCATTGTGCTGGAGTGCTCTGCCAGGCTTGTGTCTCACTGCCTCTGTCCTGCTCGCTGTGGAGCTCCAGGAGAGGTTGCAAAGACAGAAATGTATTACCCCTGTGTTGCTGGCAGGGACCCTGCACATACAGAAATATGGCTTTTCCAGGATGAAAACTCAGTAGTAAGATTGGGGGAGGAATTATATTTGCTTTATCTTCCACCCTTCTTTCCCAAAAATACTATTATCTTTTATATTGCTCTTTGTCAAATCCAAAGGGGGATAGTGAGAACTATGCATAAAAAAATGAGCCCAGTAAATTTTCTTCACAGTGTGTTGATATTGGAAGGAATCTTCTGCTTATATCTATCAGAAGTGGTCCTAGGATCCATATGAAGACTGGTATCCCTGCCTTTTAGATAGCAGAATTTTTTATAGCTGTCCTTCATAATGTTCCCTATGTGGATTCTCATTGCTGTGTTAATATAATGGTGCTGAGCTCCCAAATTTCCTCTTACAGAGAGACTGCTTAAGGCCTTTGCCTCTATCCAACCACCATCTTCATTATAAAATCTGTTGGATTTAGAAATATTAACCCTCTTTAATTTTAGTTGAAATTAATCAACTGAAGAAATTATTACAGGCATTATGAATGCATAAAGCTTTCTTCATTACAAAACCAGGCAGAACTCCTTCATTATATGAATTGTCAGTGAAGGAATTTGAAGTTTGAGCACTCTGGTCTAATTTTATTATAGAAGCCCTACAGAAATAAGAATTCTTCCTGAAACTTCCAGAGGTTCCTTGCCTTCTACAAAATGTGACATTAACATACATGTTTCATGGGAGATAGATAACTTTAATCCTTCTCTGACAAAGACCCAAGCATTTTGAATTTATTTTTACTTGTATGATCTGTTTCCTGTTATAGGAAATCAGCAACCAAGCCGATAATCACGTATTTCTGCTCACAATTTACCCTTTTTAACTGAAAAGATTTCATAGGAGGGAATAACAGGCTTACAGGTGTGTCCAGAGACAAGGCTGTGCATCTCCCAGTGGAGATTCCTTTTGCTGTAATTGTTGCTAACAGGCATTCTACCAGGCCAAGTGGAATAATCAAAGTGGCAACTTCAGCCAGGTATTAAAAAGATGTGGAAAGGGTGGTGAAAGCCTTTTCCTGCAGTGCTTTGCTGTGGATGTCACAGCACCTGAGCAGCTCTTTGCTCAGTAAAAATGAGTTGGATCTTATTCTGCCAGCCTTCCTTTTGCAAGTGGACACGAGGCAGCCTCCTGACAAGTAGGTTTCTATGTTTTTGCTGTGCCTTTGGTATCCACAAAAGGTGCTGGTAAACTTTGCTGTGCAGTTTGTCAACACCACCTTTCTTTAGCAGTTAATCTGATCTACTTCAGCTGTGATCTGTTTAGTTACATTTTTAAACGGCACACCGGAGCTAATTAGATTAGGCTTGTTTTCTTTGTTGAAAAATGGAAAGCACAAAATCCAAGACTGTAATATCTTGAATTACCTCAGGACCTGTTTCTGTCACGCTTAAACAAATCTGCTACAAGGACATGGCTGCATCAGTGGTAGCTCTCTAAAGCTGTGCTGGTTTAGAAATCAGAAATTGAAGTGCTTTTAAACAGATTTGGTTTTTTAATTTTATGATCAAAACATTTGGGGTGGGAAACAATTTGTACTTTTTCTGAATACATGAAGAGTGACATTTGGTAAATTCTACATTCTGGTTATTCTTTCTATTTTGAAGCTTTTTTATTAAGTTGTAACCACATAGGAAGCAGTACTTGTCACAATATAATTGCATATTGGAGATTCATATAAGTTCCACACCAAGTTGAAGTTCAAAGTGATGCTATCATTCATCTTCCTTTAAAAAGCAAAGAAGGGAATAACACAAAACCACCCCCAAAAGTACCCAAACCCAGTGATACCAAATTATACTCAAATATCTGAATTATGTTTTAGAGAAGAGAATTTGTCTGTTCTATGCAGTGTGTAGAGTCAGTAGGTTTTTCCTGTGTTATTTCTTATCCCTGTCTTTGTGTGGGTTGATAACATGCCTGAATCTTAGAGAAAAAAGAAGAAAAAGTCTAGGAAAACAGTTTTTGTCTTAATTGGTAAGTGAACTGCAGTATCTGTATCTAGCATGAAAGCAGCCATTGGAATTGCAGATTTGGCTATCCATTTTGTTTCTAGGAACTGACAAATGTACAATTTGCAATCCTATGTAATTATGATCTGATTCTAAAGTACTGTAATTTCTACCAGTATCCAGAAATATATAATTTGAGCATACATTTTCGTAAAGAATGCGCAGGGATTAGTGGCACAACCTTAATGAGAATTACACTGCTTAATTCCTTGGTTATTATGCTGGTATTGTGTCCTTTATCTATTTTGAGAGGTCACATTATGCTGCAGATCTGTAGCAGTACATGAGCAGCAAAGGATGCTTGTGGCTTTGTGTGAGAGCTGTCCCTCAGTTTATAGAACGTGGTACCCCATTTCTTAGCCACTGGTACATGGTGAAGGAAAAAATGAATGCTTAACTCAAGTGAAAACGGTTTGAAAAATAGAAGATTGGATAAATGCTGAAATCCTTTAGATCTAGTTCCTTTGGATATTTTGTTACAGTCACGAATGACAGCTGCTTGCCAGTTTAAGAAAAACAAATACTTAAGAGTTGACACAGCTTTTTAAATCTAATTATCTTATGCATGCTTTATTTCAAAGACAAGGTTACTCTTTTTGCATGTAATATATTCATGCAAATCTTAGGAGTTTTCAAAACAGCAATAAAAAGCATCTTAGTGTCTTTTTTGTTGTTGTTTTTTTATTCCTTCTTGGTTACTGTTTGATGGCACTGGTAAATATTTTACAAGCAGTTTAGAAAGCAAAGATAAAAATGAATGATTTCTTTATCAGCCCTTTATTCTGATATTTAACATTCTGTGTTCTATAAGCTTTTATTGTGCAAATACTTAGCCACTTGAGAAGGTCTAGATGGCAATATTTGTGTCCAGCATTAATAAGTTATGTCAGTTCAGGATCAGAACCCTAAAAATCAGGTGGTGTGCATATATCAGGCCCTGTTTTCAGTCTGATTCAAATGCAGAGAAAATGATGTTCCAGAGTCTGAAATGTCTTGCCTGGGGGACTGACTTTGCTCTCAAACAGTACCACACAAACTATTCATGTGACAGTGTTTTAAAGCCCAGAACAGTCTGAAAAAGGTAGTTGCAGTTAGAAATATGAATTAGTTGGGTCATGATCATTAGCTCTTAATTTTTCAGTAATTTGGTAACTGTGTCAGCTGTGAGCTGCATGCTGCAGAGGAGATTTTCAGCTGGAAATCCAAAGCTTTTTGAGGACACGGATTCCACATTCTCTGAAGCTGTGAGTCTGTGTGCTCTCTTGACTCCTCTGCCACAGTCTTGCTCATAATTCTCATTTCTTGCTGGCAGCACACATTTTTGCATGTTTGTGTACATCTCATAGAGCAAAACTTTGTGTCCTGAAAGGAATTGCTATATCAATTAACTGCCCAACACTGAAAGAATCCAGTATTTGAGTCATACCAGTTAATGATGATAATTTTCCAGACTGTATTAAGGAAAAAAGTAATAGTTTTCCAGTTTTTCCCTCCCACTTTTTAAATATGTGTATATATATGAACACTATGAAGTGTTGAGAGAGTAATCCCAGGTAATTATTAGACTAAGTGATAATTTCATTGGAGGCAGTTTAGGGGAATGATTGTCAAAGATGATTGTCAGATGTTACAAAAATGGTCACAGAGCAGTCAAGAAGAAGTATAGTTTGGATTCTGATGATTCATAATGAAAATGGAACTAAAAATACTGCAATAGCATGTACCTGACCTGTTTTAAATTTAACTAATTTATTTGGAATGCTTAAAGCTGATATGCTAAACTAGGTGTATCTATTCAATTTGGTGAGCATGGTTAATGTTTATGGAAAACAAAGATGGTTGAATTTTATGCAATGTACATATCTTAGTATGCTACAAAAAGAGGTGGGTTGCATAAGAATACTGAGATGTTACTTGATGTGATATTTCCAAGGACTTGTAAATGTAGTGAGTGCATTTTGCTATTGAAATTACTATATTTTCTTTGATTTGAAACTGAAAAAAGCATGCCAGCATATTTGGAGTTAAATAAAATATAGCCAGAATATATAAATATGGGTTGAATGGGACAAGTCAGGTCTTCTCCCAAAATGTGTCAAAAAGTACTATTTGTTCCTTTTCCTATTACAGCCTATGACATGTGATTCTGTATAGTATTGTCCATGTTGTGTTTTTTCCCTCCTGTTTATTTTCTCTCTACAGTTATTTTTACTAGAGAAAGTAAACTCCCTTGGCTGGGAGTTATGCACAGATGTGGAGAAAGACATTTAATGTAACAAAAGGAAAGAAAAGCTGAATGTGTTCCAGCAATGTTGGAACGAGCCTTTAAAGGACACATTGGAAAACAGAGCTAGAAAATTGGCTTTCACTGTACACAAACAAGGTGGGCTCACAGCTGCAGCAAAGTCTCTGTGTTGTAAAGTTTCTTCTGCTGCTTCTTAGGTCTTGAGAGTTGATTCCATTTACCACACTGGCCTGCCCAAAGAAGCAGAGAGATTAGCTGTTTTGAAATGGAGAACAATGCTCTTCAAGCTGTTTACTCACAGGATAATCTTTACACAGGGAACTAATAAACTGGAAGATTAAATATGTAACTTGTTCTGAAACTATCTTTGAATGCTGTAGACATCATCAGGATGGAGTACCTGTCTCACAGAAAAAAAAAAAAAAAAAAAAGGGTGGGGAGAGGAATATCACTATCCCAGCCTTATTATTACTATGGTTTTCTAAGATTTATTAAAATCTGAGAGTCTCTTTCTATGCAGGCACTGTGTATATACACTATGAAAACAATCCTCTCTCTTCAGGAGTTTATAATTAAAAACCCCAGCCTGAAGGGATTTATACATATGCATATTTTTATGCAATGTGAAGTTAGTGGCAGCATTCTCTGAGATTGGATTCATGGTTTTGGAGATTCAGGGCTCAGCTGTGAAGATCAGGCTGTATGGAATACCTCATCTGCATAGAGTGCTGTTGGAAATAATGACTTAGTTTTCCTTGTAGGGGACAAAACAGAGGCCAAATGCTGTTTGCTAGTTTTGATAGCCATTTTTCTTGCCAGTCTTGTAATCCAGATCATGATCTTAGGCACCAGGATCTGACAAACTCATTTTCCTCTGAAAATGCTGTCCAGGATTGTCAGTATTTGCTGCTAGTATAGAAAGTAATACAGAGAAAGAACTCAAACCAAAATGGAAAATCTGCTTCCTTCAGTTCTAGCAAGAGAGTACTAGGTTGGATTATAAAGATAGTATGTGTGGGGGGGAAAAGTGACAAAATATTTTGTTTCACGGTTAGTATTTATCATGAAATGACAAGTCTTCCCTTAGAAACTGAATTCCATAGAAACTGTAAAACCACCTGTAAAATGGAAAAAGGATCTTGGCTGTTTCAATTCACTAGCATCTATCAGAGTTACAATTCTTACTGTATTTTTGTTCAGTTCTGTTAGAGCAGCAGAGGTAAACTATGTAGTCCCTTTCATCATCACATTTTCAATAAATTGATAGCTTAATTTTACTGTTCCTTTAAAAATCCAGTAAATACAACTCCATCTTTTTCCAGCCCTGTCCTAAACACATAGGCAGGCAGTGGAATCTGTTAATACTTTGCTGCATTAGTGAATTATCTCAAATATAATCCATTTCACTAGCAGCATGTTTGATCTACATATTCATGCCTGTGTTTGCATGCCTGCTGCAGGGAGGAGCCTCACTGAGCACCTGCAGCAGTGACCCTATCGTTGGCATCAGTGTTTTGTTTGTTAAATACTTCACGATTATGCTATTATTTTAAAAGCCAGCATTGTTTCTAGGTTAATTGCTGTACCTGTGAGGCTTCATTCTTGCTTCACAAAGGCATTTCCAAGAGGAGTTAAGACTTGTTTGTTGCTCTCCTTTTACAGGTGTCTTGGAAGGTTGTACTGTTGGATGTAAAATAGTCCTGGTAGCTGCCAACTGTACAAACCCAAGTTTCATAGAAGAGATATAGGACAGGGAGGGAAAGGAGCCAGCAGTCATCTTGTGCAGGTTTTCTCTTCATCACAGAGGCTCACAGTATTTTCCTCATCAAAAAAAGCATTGGTCTGTCCTAGGTGACACCTTTTACCTGGTCAGCAGTAATGGAATGGGAGAATCACTGTGGTCCAGGCAGAGGGCTCCTGTTCTGCAGTGTATATATGTGTATTTGTATACATGTCTAAGTGTATATATGTGTATAAGTGTATAAATGTGTAAGTGTATATATGTGTAAGTGCAGTATATGTATATATATAGTGTATATATGTATATATGTGTAAGTGCAGTATATGTACAGTGTATATGCATATATGTGTAAGTGCAGTCTCCTTATCCAGACAATACTTTTCCCTAGTTTCTGCTCATTTAATGTCCTGTTTGTTGTGGTTGGGTGCTTTGTGCATTAAGGGGCTTGGCTGGTTTGTGCATATATTTTACTGTTTTAACAACTGAGACCTGCTGGGTTTCAGTGCTGAGAGAGAACCTGGCTCAGACTGGATCTTTCCAGTGGCTGGCAGTGATGTGTTTTCTATAAAGGCACTTCCTGAAAGTCATGTCATTTGTCATCTGGATCCATCTGCATTGCAGGTAGTGTATCTCCAGGTCACAGTGGCTTTTTTTTTTTTCCTTCCCAGTTTTCTCCTATTCAGGTACTTCTCGTCAAACTACTTAAATGCAATTTTAGCACAGATCACCCAAAGGCTATTAGGTTTTACTGCTCCATCATTCAGGTTTATTAAATTCACCTCTCTCTTTTGGGACATAGATTCCTTCTCTGATACTGTGTTCAGAGTTTGCGTGCGTTGAGGAGGGTGAGAAATAATCCAGCTCTTCCAGTAGGTGATATTTTCATTATCTGCATTTTACTGCCATGTGCTATCTTGTTCAGTTCTGTGTAATTGCAGAGAATGAATCTGTACAAATATTAGTTCAACTGATCTTTCCAGGGCAGTAGTGGCAGCCTTGTAGTTCAGTTATTTACAACATGCAGTGTGCTGTGGGGAATAGTTTTGGTTTTCATCTCACTAGATCTTTTCCTAGCTTCTTATCATCCTCACTGAAAGCTGTCAGCCTAGGCATTTCAGATCCTAAATTGTAGTTTCTTTTTCTCTATGCCTACAGTTTTATTCTGATTTACCTCAAAGCTGGATCTCATTACTTCAAAGCATATCTGAAGTATCTGCAGAGCTCCTGTTGTTTCCTTCAGGACTGGGAGTCTCTTGGGTTATTTGCTCAAGAATGGTCAGTGTTTGTTTGTATACATCTGAAATATGCTTATCTAACAATATATTTTACCTGACTCTGATGGGAAGTCAATAAAGTCTTTGAGGACCTCAGTGCTCTCCATGTCCTGGGTCACCAGGCCATTTCCTTCTGGAGAGGGCACATATCTTCTCTAGTCCTCCTTTCCTCAGCAGTGCACTTACAGAAGCTTGTGCTGTTGTCCTTGACATCTCTGGCCAGATTTAATTCTGTAAGGGCTTTAGCTTTCCCAACCTGATCTCTGGCAATTGTGTGGCCATGCTGAGGCCTTGGCTGGAGTTAGTCTTAACAATTATATACTTGGAATTAAGAAAAAAAATTATTAGTATGTTCCTGTTGTTACATTTGCTCTCAGTTAATCTGCAGAACTGTTGCCAGACATTAATGAGTGTCATAGATCTTAATGTACAAAGGACATTTAGATAAACCTTACTGGAGCAAATAGTACCAACAACCTTTCAGGAAGGTGTCATTAATTTGCCGATTTTTAAACTAGTTTGCCATCCAGGATTTGAGAAGAAAATAAAGCATTTGGTTCTGTAATTATTTGTGCAACGACAAATGCAGTCTGCTATCAACCATCTGCCCTGCAGGCATTACTTTTAGTGCCATTTGGATCATCAGCACAGTGTGTGATCCTCTGCATCTTCTGTTTTGTGGCTGGCTTGGTGCTGATACTTCTCATACAAATATCTGTTTCATGTTTCTGCCTTTTGGTTTATTATTTTTAATCTTTCTAAAGGTCTTCTGACCAGGCAGAAGAGGTGATATTGTACTCCTGGACTGGCATGCTTTTATTTATTATGTGAGATTCACAGTGAAATACTTTATTCATCTGAAGCTTTTTGTAAAGAAATGCAATTTCCATTTCTGCAGGAGTTCCTGGTGTCTGTACTTTCCTGGTCTGTTCAGTGGGGACTGAGAGGTGACCTGTAAGGGTAGGTTGTTGCCATTTCTGCCCTCTGAACATGGCATGGGAAAAATCCAAGAGCTGCAGTAGAAGGGCAAAATAATATTGAATGTCCTTGGGTTGCTCCTCAATATCCAGATTTCTGCTTGCCCAGGAAAGCAGTCACTCATTTTATTGTAAAGAGAGGAGCTGCAGGTTTTACTCTAAATCAGACTGAGCAGCTGCTTTAGGGTCAGAAAGCCTTGATGATTCCTAGCATGAGGGGAGCCCTTGCAGTCTTTCAGAGTGCTTTGTCTCATCCACAAGTCTTTGCTTAGCCTCTGTGCCTGATACAGGAATGTTCTCCCAAGTGGCTTCTGGTGTGCTCAGCATGTGGCACCTGTGGGGCAGCAGACCTTGTTTTGTATGGGGGCTTGCTGCTGTGGGCATTTCTGCCGACTTCACTGCTTAGGAATTGGTTGAATTTCACTTGTCTGAAGAACCTAAATGTGTGCCATTCCCCCTGGAGCATGACTTGAGCCTGCAGGTCCCTAACCCAGTTAATGTGCTTTTACAGTGGCATTTCATCAGTGCTGTGGGAGAGCTCGTTCTTAAGGACTTAACAGTGACATTATCCAGAGCAGTTGGGCTTTATGGAACTACAGAGACTTTGCAGAGATTACAGAGAAGTGTAATTGGGTGAATATGACAGATGGTATCCAGTCAGCAAAGTGCTATCTCTTTACAGGAATTTTATTTCCTGTGTTTTTGGAGACTGTGATGTTCAAATGGCACATTACACCTATTCTTGTTCTTTTGAGTCTGTTGTGCTCTCAAGGATCCCATAACCTGTTTGTCTTGACACAGCAACATAGCAGCTTTCTTCACAGCAGGAGTGCATGGAAAAGATCTGAGTGATCTTGAAGATTAGTCTGGTATGGTGTATTTTTTTTCTTTCTATCTGGTTTGATCATCCATTGTTTTTGAACTGCAGCTCACAATGTGGCAGAAGAAACTCAAGATGAAAATACCACCTCTAATTTTCCATTTGCTTCTGGTTCAGTGTTCTAAATGGGAGAAACAATTTCTTATCCAATTCTTCATCTTTTTATAACGTGAACTCTTTGTTCCAGGAATTTTCTCTGCCTATGTATATTCATTTTGCTTGTGCAAAGGTCCCTGATTTCACACAGAACCTTTGGGTGCTGCTGTTAGTAATATATTATAAAGCAACAAAAAGAGAAAACTCAAGGGTGGCACTTAAACAGTGTGTTAAAGTTCAGTGGTAGTATGAGTCTGCTTGTTTGACCAGCTGTGCTTTTTGGTGCAGTTAGTGCTGGGCTGCAGAGATGTGCTAGGTGAGATTTTGGACCTTTGTTCTGGTAAAAAAGTTCTTTTCATGGAAAATGTTCCTTTATGAAGCAGTGTCAGGAAGGAACAAAAGCATTGCCTTGTTAGTCAGGCAGAAACAATAGAGCTGCTTTACTGTGGCAGGCTTTTCTTTAAAAAAAAAAAACCTTAAATAAAATCAGTGACTACATGCATCTTGGACATTGTAATTAGAAACATTTCTTCTTAATTGTTTTTTTTGCAATAGCTTCTTGAAATACAAGCAGTTTGCATTTTGAAAGAGCAAAAGCAAAGTACTTGCTGTGAAAACTGTTATTTGAATTAAGTCTTTTCAGATTTTACTTTAACTGAAATCACCCCAAGTGGGATTACAGTAAAATGTAGCAAGATGTTGACTTATAGAATCTTCTGCCTTCATCTCAGCAGTAAAGTGTGGAGCTTTCTGTGATCATGATGTTTCATCCTTAAAACCTGGTTGGTCTTGGGTTTCTCTCTAAATGTTTTTTTAAAGAATAGACATTATAAAAAACTTAGAATAGGAAAATTTTTTCATATGTTTTCATCTTTGTTATGACATGCAGCACTTTACTAAGTCTGGCTTACTGTAAATTGAATTTAACGTTGAAACTGTTTCTGCTAAATAGATTTTGTGTCTTAAAAGGATGGTATGAAAAGTAGTACTTAGGCTAAAATGTGATTTTACTTTTAGTGCTTTTCCCTTTGTAAAACAGGAGTTGAGATGTTTGAATCAAATTCTGTGTCCTAGTTTGGGCCTAATTGAAATTTGAAAATAATGTTATCTAAAGATAATACTTAAGTCTCTGTGGGCCTTGGTCCAGGCAACTGATAGAATCTTTACAATATGTAAGCTTGACTTCTCAAACTCAGCACTAGTAAACTGTGATGGAAGGATTGCTCAGGTCCTGTATAGAAGGATGGTTTTTCCCTGAATCTGCAAGGAAGCATATACTAGCTCTGATTTGTCAGCTGAATTTGGACTAGACTGTTACTGCAGAGCTGAAGGGCTGTTTACAATATTATGTATAGTATAAAATTGCTTTTTGTTTTAAGTGGGTCAGAGCCATAGCCAAGATGCCAGGCAGATGCATGATCCTTGATCAAATAGCAGTAAAAATGAATCTTACTGGATCTTCAGGGTACTTCAGCGTGCTGAGCAGATTGCTAATATGTATGCATGCTCTTCAGTAATTCAATTTTCATTAATTATGAAGTTATATTTCTCTATTAAATCTGACTGAGTTTCATGCTGCTGCTGGGATTTTCTAGCATCACATCAAACATGTAGGCAAATTGTTCTAACAGCCTCTCTCTTTTTCTCTCTGGGGTTAGTTCCTGCCATCTTTCAGTCACAGTTTTTCTGCTGTACTGAGCCTTTAGTTTCTGACCATCCCAGTTATTTGGACCAGAGTACAACAAAAAACTGGGCAGGACAGGCTGGGTCCTCACCACGTGCACAACCCTTCCAGAGGGGTGAGCAGTTGATTCCTGCTCCTTTGAAAGTCCAGGAAGGGCAAAGGCTCTGCTTCTGCACACTTTTGTGTTTTCCAAAGAAATAAAAGGCAGAAGTCCAGAGCTGGATTTCAGCTCCCGGACCCCAAAGCATCCAACAGAATGCACAGGCTGCCAGATGCTGTGGTGAGATGATCTGCTAAATCTTTTTGCAAGGACTCACTGAAGTGTGAGAAAAAGGGTCAGTGGCACTTATTTCACCTCAGAGTCCTCTGTGGATGTTTTTCAAGGCAGCAAGAGTGAGGGCCTGATGGAATTGCTATGGAAACAGAGCTTATACTATTTATTTATTTACTTACTTATTTATGCATGCATGTATTTAAACCCTGACTTCCCTTAATGGCATATCTTGGAAGTCATTCAGTTTCAGGAGACTTTGTCCATTGGAAATTGGGGAATGTGAATTGTTGGCTGCTGGTCAGCAACTCCAGGGTCCAGTAGTTCTGCAGAAAACACTGACAAAGTGCAGCCTGAAACTGTTGTTATAGCAGAAGAATATATAAATAAAATGGAACCCTTTTTTGTATTTGCATAAGTGTTATTGGACAGCAAGAAAAGATAGAACTGCAGCTTTCCAGTGATACTGGACCAGAGTAAGTGTTAAAATAGACAGAGTTGGTGGTAATAAGGCCTTTTTTAAGATTATGCTGTGAAGGATTCAGAAGAATGGTGTGGCTGGCTGTTGGGGGTAGGGCAGTCTCATGCCAGTTCAGCATCCTGGAGGGAGAGAGGATTGTTGAAGCAACCATATTCTACTGCATCTTGGTGTCAGTGAAGAAAGCTGGAATTCAATTTTATTTGTTGAATGTTAAATGCAAGGCTTGTCATTGATGTATGCCTAAATATGTTGTGGAAAACTACTCAGAACTTTATAAAATATGAAGTGGGATAATGAAGGAGCTGGAAACTCCAAATGACATTGTCATTTGATTTTCAAGGCATGCTGTTCTCTCTCAGCTTTGATTGCAAATATTCAGAAGCTTTGGAAAAAAAAGTCTTGCAGTAAGAAGGGCAACTAGAGAGGTGTTTTAGCATTGCAACATCCATAGTTTTTGGATGGAGTTTTATTTTTTTTTTGGCAGTCCTCTGATAGTTGCTTTGCATTCCTGGAATGCTGAATGCAAATCACACCATTCTCTGACTGGGGTTTGCTGTTTGGTGTTATTTAAACTGCTGTGTTTTCCATGCTGCAGTTAGGCACTAGGAGACAGGAAGGAGCTGTGCCTGAACCTGAATTTGCCTTGCTGTGGCTTCCCACCATGCAGGCACAGAACATTTTCCTGCCCCCTTGTTCTGTGCAGTGAGTCATGCCAGGACATGGATGCTAGGATGCATTGCTGCCTCTGCAGTTCTTGGGGTCTCTGTTAGCATCATTACATGGCTTTGGCTTTTTTTTCCCAAGCATTGTCTGAAATGAGGGAGATTTGTACAGGTCATTGAGCCAGAAACTTTACACTTAAGCATCTTTTACCCAGTCGTTTGGCCAAAAATCTCCATTAGGGTAGTTCTACTTTCTGGCAGTGCAGCTAATACTGCTGCAGTCACAGTGAAACACTTCTGCAAACCTGACATTGTATACCATGGAGGAATGTGTGCCTTCCTTTTATAGCTTCTGTCGTTTATAAAATCAAGAATGCTTGGTGCAAAGCAGAACATTTTTATGAGCGTGAGGGTTTTTTTTTTTTTTTTTTTTGTTTTTTTTTTTTTTTTTTTTTTTTTTTTTTTTTTTTTGTGTTTGTTTTTNCGGTTTTTTTCTTTTTTTTTTATTTTATTTTTTTATTTTGGTGGACTATGGGTAATGCATTACTTCTCCAAGAGATGGTGATTTCATACCTGATGTACTTGAACAGCACAGTTTCAATCTGTGGAACATCAGCCTTTTGTAGCATATAACCTAAGAAAATTGTAAAAGGCTGATGCTACCAGAAATGCTTAATTACAGGTCTTTGATAGTGCTGGCATTGGAAAGACTGCATGCCTTTATTAGCTGTTCTGTCTAACTGTACTGCAATGTTACTGTCTCCTAAAGCCTGTGAATTAATACATGAGATTCACACTTCTAAGGCAATTTCCATTGCAGTACTGTTGGCTTGTATGTAGGTCAGAATCCAGGTTTGTTTGTCCTGGATGTTTTTTTGCTGGTTTTGATTGTTAAGAGTCATATAAGAGAAGGGACTAACATTTTGTAAAAGTGTATTGTAGGAGAGAATTAATTTTCCTTGTAAGAGGCTTTTGTTTCTGTTCTATAGCCCTATTTTCCTTGCAGATGACTTATTGTGTTTAGAAGATTCAATTATCTGTGTTCAATGTTTAACTATAGTGTTCTTACAATAGAGACCTTTGTTCTCTAGAAAAATAAAGCCTAGTCAGTAGTTTGATAAAATACTTCGCAAAAATAGCTTTTTGATTTCAGTGCCAGTCTTTAATATCTAATTAATTAGCACTGAAGCTAATATCCCAAGAAGCAACAATTATCAGAGAGAAATATGGCACTGAGCAATGCTGTTTGTCTTGCCTACCTCTGAACATTGAAGTGTGTGGCAATAAGTGTGACTTCTCAGATATTCAGGAATAAATCATGGTTTTCAGTGTGCAAAAGGTTAGGTAGTTAATTTTCCTACCATAATTTTAAATACTTCTGAGTTGCTAAGCAGTTCACTTACACTCCTCCCTTTTTCTGGGCTTTATGTGCAAATTTTCAATTTCAGTGCTGTACACATTGATGTTTTACATTGGGGAAAAAACCCAACCTGTAGACAGTGGATTTTGCATTTCTTTGTGAGTTGCCTAATTATATATTTTTGTTGAAGTTTGTGTGAGCCAGAGTTTTTCAGTTTTTCGTGGACTGCATTTAAATCCTCTGAAGCCAAGTTTTTTCAGTTAGGGCAGGCAAAATTCCATGAAACATAGTGGGAGATTTGTATGGATAACTCCTGTGAGATTTCCTCTGCTGGGTGCTGTTAGGTGTTGTTTTGAGTGATAAATTTGTTCCAGCTATGTACTCTTTGTCTTTGCAGTGTTCTGGATGATGAGGGGAGCAGCCTGCGTCAGCAGAAGCTTGACAGACAGGTAAGATTTTGGAGGAGGACCTTCTTGCTCCCTAAAGTCTGAATCCTGGAGTAATGAAAACACTGATAATTGATAGAAAATTACATCCCCTGCTTGGGGGATGCAGAAAAGAGATCTGTGGAGGCTGAAGTTAACTCACAAGTGTAACTTCCATTAAAATTTGTCTTCTGACTGTGCTTTGAGTGATTCCCACTTCCTTGGACTTGTTTGAAGCTGATGTACAATGTATTTGCTGCCCCACTGATGGAACAGTCACGACAGCCAACAGGGGTTAACCACCAAGTTTTGACTCAGTGGATTTAGCTCTTGTGGCTGTGTGCTATATTCCTTGTTTTCTGACTGCATTCCTACATGACTTGCACAAGGGAGTCAGAGCCCCATGCATGAAATCTGAGGGAATTGTGTCATGAAGTTTTAATGGGAATTGAGGTTTCTACTTTTACTTTGATTTCTGTGGTCCCCTTCTCAAAACACGTTGTCATTTTTATAGTTAAACTCTGTGAGTTTAATTTTATTCTTTTCTATTGCCACTATTTCATCAGCTTGCATGTCTACCAGCATCTCATTTTCAAATTCAAGTACTATTTATGCCATAATCCTGTACTTAATTCTGATTATGTTGGAGTCATGTTGAGGTGTTAACACAACTTAGGGAGCTGAAAGAGTTTGCTCTCCATTTTTATTCCTCAGTTTTATTGCATCTCCTTTCTAGAAGCTAAAATATCACTGTACAGAAGCAAGGAAGTGGTAAGGTAATAGATAAGTAAAATTAACAGTTGGGTTCTCTGAGGTTGTGGATGAGGACTCAAAGAAGGTCCCTATGGATGCCAAAGGTTTTGGTTTTCAGCAGGTCTAACTGAGAAATTTAAGTATTTAATTAAAGTTCATCTATTATAGCTGTTAAATTAGGCTCATGTCCAGTATTATCACTCGATTCTAGTTTGTAATTACCTGCTTTTAATTTACAGAAACTGAAATTGGCATCTCTGCCTCATGCCCTTGCTTACCCTCCCATTGCTTCACGGCCAGTATTCTCACACTGTTGTTTTCCCAAGGGTTATTTCCAAGCAAGCTCTGACAGCTGGTGGGCTGCTCAGAAAGATGTATTTTAATTATTTGCTGTTTTCAGCAGAAGGTGTTTCAGCAGTGGGTTGGTTGTGGTTTTTTGGAAAGATTTCCTGTAACCCAACATCCCCATCTCGCCAACTGCCGCCGCTGCAGCGCTGGGGAGGGCGTCAAGCTGACCACTGTAGGTCATGCTCACCATCAAAGCTTGCTGCTGTTTGGAGTCCAGTAAGAGATGCTTTTCTGTGTGTTTTCCCCAGAGAGCACTGCTGGAACAGAAGCAGAAGAAGAAGCGCCAGGAGCCGCTGATGGTTCAGTCCAACGTGGACAGCCGGGCGAGGACGCGCAGGACGAAGCACTCGGAGGAGCAAGCCCCACTGGTCGAATCCTATCTCAACAGCAACAGCAGCACCATCTATCATGGTACAGAATGTCCCCTCTTGCAGGTGGATTTGCTCAGAGTTCTACTGTGCTGCTCATTTTGTGCTCAGGGGAACAAAGGCTCTCTTTGGTTCCGCGTGTTTTAGTAAATCACTGACGTCCTTCACTTGTGTTTGGGGATGAAACCAGCAGGACTTGCAGCTGTATCCTAGCAGGAGGGAGCAAGGGAATGAGCTCCAACTGCCATTTCAGTGCTGAACAGGGGAAGAGAGAGCTTGTCCCTCCTGCCATGACTGCTTAAGCATCTTCAATCTTGGTTCCTACCTAGTAAAGCTGATGGGCTCCACCCTGAATATTCTTCTGCATGTAATTTTGCTTAAGCCTGACAGCAGTAATGATAAATTTGGAGCCTATTAGCTAATTTCAGCTAGGACAGAATATAGACATTTCCAAGATACTGACTTTCTGCAAAGTTCCATTAAAACAGTCCATTAAAACAGGTGGAGAAGAACATTTTAAACTTGTACAATGTCTCCACTTTCTTATTAAAGATTACAGGATCCAGTAGGGACAAAGTCACTTCAGGTGTCACACCCATAAGGGAAAAAATTATAATGCCATTTCTTTTCAAAGACCTTAATAATAAGAAAAAAATCCCAAGGAAACCAGGTGTTATTTAATTCTGTCCTCATATGCTTTTTAGCCCTCTAAAGATAGTATGGGCATACTTTTTGTCAGCATTTCCTAAGGGGCAGCTTGGGTAATCCTTGTCCAAAATTTGACTCTTGTAGATACCATTCCAGGTTGATAACACCTCCAAGATATATTGAGAGCAGTATTCCAGTTTTCTTGTTTTGCAGATCATTGAGTTGAATGTTACTCATGAGCTTCAATAGCAAAAGTCTTCCTTTCCTGATTATTGGTGAGTTTGTGGGCCAGGAGCTGAAATCTGCTGATCCTGACTGGGAATGCAGTTGGCAGCTTTCTGGTTGGGAATGGTGTTAGGTGGCAGGATACTTAGTTTTGGGGGTTTACACATTAAATCTTCAGATGCTTGTGAATTTAACTCTGCTAAAAAAACCCAGAACAACCAGTATCCTGCTCTTATACAGACAAAAGCTTAACCCAGCACTCAGTTCAAATTTCTGGCAGTTTTACTCCATGTGTTGTACTTTTTGTCTCTCTGTTGTTTTGTTTTCACTTGGTGGTCTTATTTTTCCACAAGAACAAGGTGGGCATTTAGTGGACTAACAAATTCTGCTCTGAGAAGTGCAGGTTTCAGAGTCTTTCCTCCTGGTTAGCAATTGTGGAAATTTTTAGCTGATTACAGCTACAGAATTTACTGTTGGAATCTGGAAATTGCATTGTTTAAATGTTGAGGTTTTGGTAATAATGGGCCTTTTTAATCTTGTTTCTGCAAGCTAACAGGATACTATAAGTGGTTTCAGATGGAGAGTTATTTTTTCAACTTAGTATTATTTTAATTATTTTTTTCCTAATAAATTTTAAAGACATTAGTAATATTTCTCTTTACTGTCTGTTTCTCAGGGTCTGGGATGTAATTTTTAAAGATTGAACTGAATTTCTTTCCAGTTTAAACCAAAAAATTTGATTTAGCACAAACATTTAGTTTGTTTATTTTTTAATCAGACAAAATAGAAATTTTCTCTTTTTCCTCTTACACTCAAGAGTTTATCAAAGGTACAGAGCTGTTCTAAGAAATAATATCTTACAGTAGAGAGATGGTGCTGTTTAGTAAACCCCCTATGATCAAGGTTTTAATTTTCACTAATCAGTAAAAGACATTATCATCCCATAATTGGTAATTAATTTCATATATGCACTAACTGAACTAAATTTTACACCAGTTTGCACCAGAGTGGACTTGCTCACTATAAGTGAGATTAACTATGCTCTTAAGGTAAGAGTGACCCTTCCTGTCATATTATACCACACCATTCACTGGAATACTTTGGATTTATTCTCCCTAAATCAGTTTGTTCTAAATTTGTCTCTTAAACCCTTTTAATGTTTCACAAGGTTTCAGAGAAGCAAGGAAATATAATGTTTCTCATATTCAACATGACATTTGTTAATCCCTTGGGACAGCTCTCCTTGTAATAAACCATGCAGTCTGCAAGAGCCAGCTGAGAAGAATTTAATTACCTAGCAGGGTGTTTTATTGCCTTGTAAAATCCTTTGTTAGGCACGTTGATTTTGAAAATATTACAAGAGCTCTAGAAGTGTCCTTTTTTGGTGTGGCCTTCTCTGGGAACGTGCTTAATGTGTTCGGTTCCCTGGGTTGCATGGCACACTTTGGGGTTTGGTGACCATTTTTAACCATGGCATTGAGCTTCAGGGCTGGCATTTTTTCCCCCTTCAATGAAAACATTTGTGTGTGGCAGTGTCGGATGCATGAGACAGCTGGGCTATTCTGCTCTTTTCCGTTCATTTGTTGCTGTTGTGGGCAGGCTGATTCCAAGTTAAGAATGACTCTTTGATGGCAGTTGATGCTCTGCTGAATGGACTACACTGCTTGGATGAGCATGTTTGTGAAATCAATTCCTGTGCTAGCAAATGCTACAGAAAGAACACTTCTTTTCACCTATCATCCTGCTCTGCTCTCTCTTTTAGCTTGTACTAATTCTGGGTAGCACAAAAGTACTTGTTGATTTCAACAAATAATTGGATGCCTGTGTGGAGATATCTCTATGGTACTTTGAGCAAAGTAGGTCAGAGATAACATCTCAGCAATTCTCAGATGCTGGGCTTTCTGTGCTGGGAAATTCTCCTTCATACACTGCCATTGCTTATTCTGATGCCATTATCTGTGCTGGGAAATTCTCCTTCATACACTGCCATTGCTTATTCTGATGCCATTATCTGTGCTGCAATGGTTCCCTCATGGGCAACTCTACTCTGCAGTAAAAACTCATTTAATTCCAGAGTAATTATCAGAGCTTGGAGTAGAAAGTCAGTCATTCTTGTTCTGGAACAGAACATCAGCCTTGTGAGCTACTTGTGGGTAGGTAGAGCAGAACACCATATTTTGCTAGTTAAGCTAATTGTGTATTGCCAGAAATGCTGTAATTTTTTTCTTAGATGACATCAAGGCAGAGAAATGACACATTGGTAGGACAAAATGGTATTTATGTTCCCTGCCAAATGCTGCTAGCAATTCCTCTGGGTGCCATGAGACTTTTAAGGAGATGGTTGCCCTCCCAGTGAGGAAGTGGCTCTGCAGAATCCACCATGCACAAGTCTCCCCTCAGAACATTTCTTCTCATTTGTGCCCATATTTCACCTGCAGATAAACTCTTCATATGTACCTTGTAAATGACTTGCAGGTAGTGTACCTTTTTTTTTTTTAAACCCTTTTGTTGTTGACACCAGGCCTAATCAAGTAATAACAGCAAAAGTTATCTGCAGGAACTGAGATGAATTAGACTGAAAAGACCAACTTGAGATAACAGCTCCTTGGCACTCTGGTCTGTTGGGGGTTGGTTTGAGCTGGAGTCCCAACACAGTCACATCAGCATTTGTGGATCAGGCTGGTAGAGTTAGGCCCTACATTTACCTGCCTGCCATTTCAAGGAGTAGGGACCCATCCACTGACTCCCATGGTGTTCATGGCTCTGGTTGGAGTTATTCACAATAAAGCCTCTCTCTCTCACAGTACCAAACACAGCTCAATTGCCATTTCATCATTAAAAACACCCATGTAAGAACCAGTAACAATTTTTTGTATTGCTATTAAATTTAAATTCTTTATAAAAGACCACAAATGCATTCATTCAGCAGAAAAAATTTAATCCTTCTTTGTAGGAGAGATCACTTACATTGTCTTTTCTTCATGTGTTCTGGGTTATTTTCAATTCAGTGTCCTTCATAAAGACTTATTCTACCTGTTTGTTTAAAGTTTCTTTGAAATTTTAGTTGCCTTTCTGTAATATGTCACAGTTACATCTGTTTGCTTATGTATTTTTACTCAACTTACTTTATGAAGTTTGTTGAATCTCTAAACAAACATTTTATCCTGATTTGACATTGCAAAATTCTGCTACAAATACAGTTCTTTTCAATCTGGATTGCAAATACTGAGCATTCCTGGAGCCAAATAGCATGCAGAGATACACTAATTACTGCAACAATTTAATTACATTATTTAATTACATTTAATGCAAATGCTAAAAGCCCATTTTTACAGAGATTTTACTTCTGTGAAAATGGTAAATTTCCATTGGGGAGTGATTTTTCTTTTCAGAGCACTGAGGAAGGCAGAGATTTGAATGTGTGCCAGATATGCTTTCATTAATATTGCCATACTTTGTTGCAGCTGTGGCTTTTTTTTATAAGACTTGAAATTAAAAATGTTTTCAATTAGATACTCTCAGAGTAATTTTATTGCAACTTCCAATTTAGCGATTTAGATTAACCATGTGTAAAAAGGCAGAATGATTTTTTTACTTTTCTCCTTTGGCATTTGGCAGCACGTCTAGATGTAGTGGTTGTGTGGTGTGTTAAACAGACCTCTGATGACAGTTCATAGCTTTGGATTGTTAAATTTGACGTGTCATTCTGCTATTTACCATGAATGATGAGAGAGTTTTCTGATGAGTGTCCGAAGCTGTCAGCTTTAAAAGGTGACATCACTTAACTATTCATTTAAGAAAATCATACATTTGCCTGTTCATCAGAAGAGTGTCTCTCCATCCCTGTTTTCCACTGACCTTGGAATGAGTAGGTATTAGTTTATTTTCTGAAGATAGCAAGGAATGTTCTTTGGGAAGGGCTGTTAATACTGAGAGATCAGGCAGCACTCCAAACATCACGTGGGCAAAATACTTAACTTCTAATAAACATATATTCTGAAATCTTTATTTCAGCGGCGGTCTCTTCACCTTCATCTTGAAAGTATCTTTTTGATTTGTCATCAGTCCTTACTGCACCAGTGCACTTCCAAATTAAACAAACTAACCCAGCAGCAAGGAGCAGAGGGCAGTGGGTTTCACAGCTCTTTTTGTGGTTCGTGAATGATTTGAGAGAAAAGTTTAGCTTTCCTTATTAGTTGTCTGCTTTCCCAGCGTCTAGTTCATTGCTATCAACTCTCCACTTCCCTCCTTTGCCTTCCCCCTCCCCAGGGTTAGGCAGCAGGTATGTGAGGGTTAAGAGGAAGCTTTTATTTAATTCCTTCCCTTGTTCTCTCTGAGGAACTCTTAGACCAATGAGCTTTTAAAAATGTCCTTAAGCAGCACCAAGTTCCCAGGTACATTGGTTCCTTTTTTTGGATCACTAAAAAGCCCATTCCATTTCACTTCTGAGCATTTTCAGGTTTGCAACATCAGCCTGGTCATCACACCACTGTTAGAGGCATAAACTGCAAGGAGCCTTAGGGAATTTATTGGCAATAAGGGTTTGGGCATCTGGAATGAGTAATGCCTTTGCTTACAGCATTTTGAGGCAGGAATCGAATCTTTGCATGTGATTAACCGGTAACTGGCACACCAAAGTCCTTGTCCTAATTCAGGTCCTTGTGTTTAACTATTTGCTTGGTCCATGTAAAACCAATAAAATATTTAATTGCACTGTAAAATATCAGGGGCTTGCCCGTCTTCGGAATACTTCTGGTAGACTCCAGTGTCTTTCAAGTGATTGTAGAAATAGTAGACCAGTTCAGGATCTAAGTTGATTAAATGAACAAATAATGAACAGCCTAAACGAGCAGCGAGCTTGCCTAAGGCTACAACTTAACAAAGAAAAGCATCCAGCCTTTCCTGGAGTGAAGCACAAGAGCTTCTCAGGCAGCAGCGAGGGAAGGACAACCAATTCACGTTGATGTGTTAGGGTACACCCTGACTGAACTGTAGTTGATCCTTCCTTGCATGGTCTCCTTCTGGGTTTCACTTTTATTGTTGAAAGGATGTTGGTTAATAGAATGAATATTTGACTTATGCAGTGTTTGCACTGTGCTTGCCTCACTTACCTCATTGTCTGGTTCAGCCTCTTTCTACTTAAAATGTTTTCCAGACAGACTGCACAATTTTAGAATTGTTTTTTTCTTTTTGTGATTTTTTCATTTACTTCATTCTTCACATAATGTGCTGATCAAAAGCACCCTTTTTTTAGCACATGGCATTTTCATGTGATAGAGATTGGTAAGTTATGATTCATAGATGTTTTTTTTTCTTCCTCTAAGATCATAAGAGTGTACAAGCACTCATATCAAGAAATATGGTCATACAAATGGCAAAAAGAAATCTGCATTTTAATTCATGCTACTTTGAAATTTATTTCCTGTGTGAATGTCTCGTCATGAAGACCAGCTGGAAAGACATGTTTTACCATTGTCATTCACTCATATAAATATATGTGGGTAATTTACAGAATTGAAAAACAACTTGAGTTGTCTGTATCATAGTTTACTCACATACTTACAAACTGCATCCTTGTATTTGACTCTGCATTGTAGCTTTATCCCTGTAGCCTGGGGTGTTGTCCATCACAGAACTGGTTCGTGGAAAGGTTTCCTTTTTTCCTCTGTTCTGAGTTAGAAAAGCTGGGACACTGCCCTTGTCTGCCTTGGCAAAACCCTTCCACACTCACCTGTATTATGTTAACAGACTTTCCCTTTCCCTTTCCCTTTCCCTTTCCCTTTCCCTTTCCCTTTCCCTTTCCCTTTCCCTTTCCTTTTCCCTCTTTTCTTTATTTCTTTTCTTTTCTTTTCTTTTCATCTCAGATCCTGAACTAATATTGCAATCTGCTTCTTTCTGTCTCATGAAAAATACTTTTTTTTTAATACTCTATTGAGGTTAGTAGCCAGTACTTGATTTAATGAACATGGATGAATAATACTGAAATTAAAGTCATGTTGTTGTTTTATTTGTAAGCTTGGCATTTATCTCAAAACCATTCTTTACAATTTATTAAGTTCAAACTAGAATGAAATACCAGGTCTGAGAGTCCAGTGGATTTTTCTCTTTGGAATGCTGACTCACTACAGAACTTGCTCCTCCATTTTTTTCTTGTCTGAATGCAAATTCTAGTACAAACAAATAATTCTTATGGAAAAGGAAAATCTCTGGGTTTTTAAGTGAAGATTTTAATAATCTGGGGTGGGGCATATGAAGTATCAGGATAGGTTTTCAAATCTAGTCTCCTACTGTTTAAGATAATGTCAGTAGGGATTTTTAAAGCTGCTTAAATGGGTAGCTGTACTGAAATTAATGAATGACTGTCTTTGAAATTTCATCCCCATAGAGCTGCATTTAAGTTTCTTAATTTATTTATCCTCTGGTGCTTCCCATTATTGTTTTTAACTTTTTGATGTCCAGCAAAGGACATAATCATATCGTTGTATCAGTGAATATTACTTAGGGAGCCAGTTTATCTCATTTTCCTTTTTCAGGCTTTCTTGCAGGGAACTGTAAATTGTTTTATGGGCTATCTAGAGCCTGTGGAGAATGTAGGCTAGAGTTAACCTCAAGGTTTCCATCCTGCTGAGAGGGGGAATTCTTGTTGGTCTGTTAGATAATGATCCAAAGATGCAGAAGAGGGCAGAGGGGAAGGCATTTGATCCCCTGACAATGTGGCTGGGATAAACACTGCCTCTCTTGCTTCATCTCCACAAAGGCAGCCTGGAAGGAGTGCTGGCTGGAGAAGTTCAAAGCTGCACATGCTAATGACCAGCTGCAGAGTGAGTGCACAGGGCTTAGAAATGGTCCCTCTTCCAACTCTCCAGGGCAGGAGAAAGCCCTGGAAACAGAAAACAGGATTTCTTACTTTGCTCCACATCCAAGCCTTCTGGACCAACTGAGCAGGGGATGCTCACAGACCTGCCCCTTTGGGTTTGCAGGCTGCAAGGATCCAAATCCTGGCTGGCCTGTTAACAGGAGCTTGCCTAAATGCAAGGATATAACCAGCTGCCCTGAACTGAATTTGTACAGAAAGCAAACTTCCTTTGGTATCTGCAGAGACAGCACCAGGGAAAACATGAGTGAGTGGGTGAGCCTTAGCTGAGGTCTGCTATTTACCAAATAGCTAAAAGCTAGAATGAGATGGTTTTGTGGTGGGGATGGCATGTTGGGGTTAAATTTGGATTTATTATAGAGGTAGTACTTTAAATATAATGGTAATGCTCAGAAATGTATCCTTTAGAAACAGGACATTCTGTGCCAATTCCATTCATGAACCCAGGCACAGTATCATTATCTTTATGATTTAAATCTTATTTTGCAGCCTCCATCACTTGGATCTGAAAGGCCCATTTACCACAGACAGCAGCCAAGGTATATGCTCAGAATGGCTACTGGGCTGAAATCCTGTTCTCTGCATCATAGAGTAAAGCAATGGAAATATTCCCTTCTCTGTCCTTTGGAGCTCCCTCACTGAACTTATAATCAGATACCTCTTGCTCGAAGTTTTGAGGCAAAAGTAACTCAAAAAACTTCAGGGCTTTGCTTGCAAGATCAAAGAATAGCTGGCAAGATAGAGAAGATAAAGATTTAACTTTGCAATTAGTAATGTCAGAAAATTTCATCCTTTGCTGATTGATTATTGCTTTGGGCCAAGTAAATGGTGCTTCTGAGTGAACGAATATGGACAGATTTAAAAAGATTTAGAGAACTGCCTGGCCATTTAATATAGGTCATTTGTTGGCAAATCACACCTGTTTAAAGGCTGTGGGGAGCTGACTCTGGTTCCCTGCCTGGTCTGAGGCTGCCTTGCCCGTGGAGGCAGGAGCCAGTGTACTGTCTTTTGTGTGCCATTTTCCCTGTGCACTCACTCTTTCATTTCGTCCTTCTCATTTCCAGTGCTCCTTTCCACTCAGCAAAGGGACTGCAGTCCTGTGATTAGAGTTTGACAAAGACAGGCATGAAAAACTGGGCGGTGACAAGCTGTTTCTTTGGACTTCAAGTCTCTCCTCTAATAATTTAATGTATATTTTCTGTAGAATGGAACCCTTGCTCTGCACAATGAGAAAAGAAGCATGTGTTTCTCGAGTGCCTCAGGTGCCTGCTGTGTTGTGAGTGCAATGCTACTCATAACAGATTGCTGTGCTGGGGAGGGAAGCAGCGGGTTTGGGAGCTGCAGTCTACACAGACATGACTAAATCTGTTTCATCTTTCTCCTCTGAGAATCTCCCTGGCGTTTCTATTTCTATTCGTGCGCTTGAAGGATTTGCTGAAGAGGAAAGTTGCTTCACAGACCAGAAGCTTGGGGAGAATTTTCCCCCTCAGAGAGAGAATAGTGTCAGTCCACACGTCATTGAGAATCATTTAGTCTTTTGGGCGTTTAAGAAGTTTGTCTGGATATTTTTAAAGTAATTTTAGGGCAACCAGTTCTTTCCCGTAATGGTCCTTAGTGGACTTTTTTAATCCTTTTAAAGAAAGTAGTTTTGGGAAAAAGAAAGTGTGGGAGGCCAATATGCCAGGGAGAGAAACCATACTCACCATGTGAAGCCAGTGGGGATTAGCACTTACCAGTGACCAGCAGCCAACCCCAAAATCTCTCAGTGCCCACCTATAGTTTGGGGTGTGAGGTTTGGCAGTTTCTTTATGCATTCATGAAGGCAATTGTGATATTTATCTAACTTCATGGTTTGGTCCAGCCAGAGGAAAGAGTTCTGATGTGTGTTGCTTTCAGAGACTCAAATATTGACCTCAAAGCATGTTGTGCTTTTAGGAAAATGATAAAGCCTCTTTTTGCTTTGGAGACCAGGAACACTGCATGAACTATGCTGACATTCACAGTTTATGCCATGCATGTTTTGTAGAGAGTCCTCCCGAGGAATTAATTAATTTGTGTATGCTACAAAGGAGGAAGGGTTTTTAAATTCAGCTTGGGTATTGTTTCACCATAAAATGTATGGCCAGTCTACTCATCATGCTGTGTTACACAATTGTGCAAGATGTGCTTTGAAAGTAACCTTCAGATGATTCCTTCTTTAGAGAGTTAGGATGTAGCTTTAATCATGGATGCTACAAAGTCAAAATAAAATTTTTCCACCTTATTGCTGCCGGTGTTGATGATCATTCCAGCAGAACTTTACTGTGAGAAAAATGCTTCATACAATAGCTCAGTAATAAAATAATATTCTGATGTCACTTTTGGACTGAAAGTTAGGACTTGATATGTTATTTTGAGGAAGAAAAATGTAAGGAAATATATCTCAGCTGACCTAACACTTGCAGGTTTTTACTGTAGCTTTGCAAATTCTGGTTTACTTAACTCTCTTCACTGCATGAATTGTCTGAAATACCAAACTCTGCTATGTTTACCTTCTCTTTTATGCCTTTGCAAAGTTCTCAATTCATTCTCTCGTTTCTCTCTCTCTCTCTGTTTCTCTCTTCTGTCTCTGTTTATTTTCTTTTTTGGTGGGGTACCCTGAATCTCTGAAGCAGTGCAGGAGGCTGAACAGGAAGATGTAAAGGTGGTAGTGGACGCCCAAGCTCCGAAACCAACTAAAAAAACCAAGGCAGCAGCTGCGAGCTGTCAGAGTAGCAGCACCAGAAAGGAGAAAAAAGGGAAACACAAAGGTT
The DNA here is from genome assembly GCA_013400255.1 of Sitta europaea. NCBI lineage: Eukaryota > Metazoa > Chordata > Aves > Passeriformes > Sittidae > Sitta > Sitta europaea. The sequence goes on from VXBS01004211.1 coordinate 1,185,935, forward strand.
AGCTGCATGCAGCTGCATGTCAGATGTTAAATTCATTATTTTGCTGTCAATTCTCTCCATCTTGTTTTTTTTATATAATTTATTTGAAATTTTCAAAATTGTCTAAAAGTAAATTTTTTTGAGGTCGGAAAATGTGTGTGACTTGGTCATGTCTGGGCATGTACAGCCTTGGAGTCAAAAAGTTTGTAAATGGAGTCTTTTCCAGAAGAGAGTGTTTGCTCAAGTTGCAGAGGAGGAAGAAGGTTCTGAAGGGAAGATGATAATGTTTTCCTGAAGTGGTAAAAAAAAAGAGAATCATCTTACAAGAGTGTGCTTTTTTAGATTATCTGAAACTAATCTTGTTTGGAGAAGCAGCTGCTTCTGTCCAGACTCTGAGTGAGGTTTAAACTATACAAATTAGAGGTTAAGGGGGAATTTTGAAAATCAATTCAACAAAACTGTGATAACATACTCAAAGGGTTTTTTCAAGTTGTTACTTCAGTGTTACTTTGTTCCACCCGGCTGACAAAAGGGAGCTGTTTGTATAAAAAATTTTCTGCAATGACTTTGTGTACAATTAGGTAGACAAAAAAAAAAATACACTATTGGTAATGACAAAAGGGTAGGTAGAAATGACATTGCCACTCTTAGATTTACAGTTTGAGCTAGGTGGGAGAAGTAATGAGCTACTTTACTGGTGTTTAAATTTTATATATATAT
>VXBS01004211.1:1186834-1225967 GCA_013400255.1 Sitta europaea
TATATATATATACACACCCACAGAAAAGGAGAGGCTGTTGTACCATGTACAGTTACTTTTTATTTGGTGCTGAATGACTTCTGAAATGAAATAACTTTCCAGTAATTTGCAGTTCTTGAGTAAGACTGCTGTAACACTGTCCTGCCTGGACTGTACTCTGTTCCTGTCTTCTGCATGGCCAAGTTTCCCCACTGTTGCTTCAGTGAGAAAGTCCTGTATATCCGTGACCAGTCTCTTTAAAGATAGCAATGACTAATAAGGTTAATTATTGAGGTCAAAGCATTGGGGTTTATCTGTAGGGATTTTGCAGGACTTGAGCCTACCTTAGTAAAACTCTTTGCATATTGCAGCTTAATTCTTGAGATCTCAATCTGCAGCATTTCTCTGTAGTTCTTCTGCCTGCAAGGGAAGCTCCAGGTTATACAGGCTTTAGAGCCTGGCCCTGAGCTAAAAGCTGTATATTTGAGAAAAGATGATGTGTGTCAAAGGTAAGATTAACTGAATGCACAAATTATTGGCAAAATAAATGAACAGAAAGCAAACGTTTCCCAGGTTAGTGTAAAAGTAATGACATTCCAGCATAGTAATACAAATGCCAAGTTTTATTTTGAAGAACATCTTGCTGAAGACTAAAAATTCTTTTGCTAGTTTAAAAGAAAACCTGGAAGGGAGCATTATATGAGCTAATACTTAAATCATAGTAATGGCATAGCCTTGAGGCTCTGTTTTATTTCATATAATACCTCTTTTGACATGCCTGTGTCTATATTGTGTTCAGAACTGAAGATATTGTGCTGCACAGTATTTTTATTATCCCACAGCAGGTAACACCCAGTATTTTTCTCACATGCCAGTTATAATTTTACTTATTTTCTGAAAAATCCCCCAAGCAGGCAAAGGTTGGCTTACATTAATAAAAGCAAGTTGTGTCAGTAAAAGTGAAGTCACTTCTGAGAACTTTGGCATGCTGACACTGCTCCATGTGTTGGGAACTGATATTTTTATCTCTAGAAACCCCAGCCTTTGCTGCAATTCTTATTGCTCTGCTATGGGAGCTCTTCCCTGGCCTTCAGCATTTACCCATCAGTTCCAAGTTTTCAGACAGTGGAGGTGTTGTTCATCAATTATACATCAATTATGGCAAAGAAAATGCTGAGTGTCTCCTCTCCTGAAGTTCGTGTTGATGGTTAGAAGCAAATAAAAGCCAGTCAAAGTATGCTCAGAGCATACACATAGCACTTCATCCAGCTCCTCTACTTTTTCTGTACTCTGGGATTTAGCTGTTCCTTCTTGTGTAATTTCACCCTTGGAATAATATCTGCTTTACCTTTGACAGTGTTGTAAACTTGGGAGGATTATGACTGGGTTTTTAGTCTTCCATCCTTATCAAAGCTGCAAAATATTTTTTTGTTGGATGTAAATGTAAAACCAACTGGGTCTTTAAAATTCCAGAGGGATTTTGCTGATAAATCTACTACAGACATACCTAATTTTGAACTTAGGAATGAAGAAAATGCAAGTGGTAACAAAACCCTGTAGTAAAACCTGTATTAATTTTCAGTTACTTTTAAAAATAAATGTGAGTCTTAAGGAAAGATTTTTTTATAACAGTATTGAATGGATTTGCTAATAACTTCAGATCTAACTATGAAAATGGATAAAGGGGAAGTGGTTTTAAGCCATGTTTTAGCACAACAGATTTGTTGGAGAGAGTTCATTGGTAATTAGAGCAGATCCTGGGAAATTTCAGGTTCTGCTTTTAGCTTTGCAAGTGCTTCAGGTTTGTCTCCACCCTGAGTGTAACCTTTGTATGTCCTGCAAATGAGGAGGATGAATGCTGAAGGGTGAGAGCACTTAACACGCTAAAATAACATTTTAAAGGTTTTTGTTAGGATTTAGCTATAGAGGACCTTCTCTTTCTAAGCATAGCCCAGCCCTTTGTGTTTTAAGAGAAAAGAACACTTAGACCAAATCCTATGAATAAGAAGCTAATTCAGAGCAAAACATTGTTGAATTATACATGAGTAGCTGTTGAAGCTGTAGTGTAATGACTGCACTCTGGTTTTAGATGTGTAATGCTTTTTTAAGTGGCTTGAAGAGTGATGAAGCTGTGATCAGAACAACGTGCTGAAGACAAGCACGAGAGAAATACCAGGTTTAATGAGGTTACACTGGCACAGGAAAAGGAACGTAGCTAACTGCTCGTGTCAGTGCACTTTGTAATTCTGTGATGGGTAACATGGTATTCAGCAATTTTTTCTATATCTGTGATTATTACTGGTATTTCTTAATGGCAGTATGCAGTGTGCACTGTGCCTATTTTTAAAGAGAACCATAATTTTTGTGGGACAGAGCCTGGAACTGCAGTAAATTGATGACATTTTGTAGTAGCTTAGCTCATTAAACTGGTATTTCTGAAAGCTTCAGTCTCACAGTTTATTGCTTGGCATAATATTCAGTATTGGAAAAAAAAAACAAACCAGATGTAACAAATGCATATGTAAAATGGTTTTCTTTCAAATGGAGATAGTGGATCAAATTCTGGTTTGATTTGTGGCAGATTGGGGTGATTCAGGAGAGCAGTGTACCAGTCCAGTGTATGGCATCACTAGGTGGTTCACCAGAAAAATTGTGCAAATTTGCAGCAGGAACCTGTGAAAAACATGCACCCTACATAATATTACAAAGCCAGAGCACCTATAGCTATCAAAGATCTTGATGATTCTTTTTAAAAAAGAAGATTCATGAAAGTGTTTCAGGTACATAGTGATATTGTTACTTCGTTTGGAGGGGTTTTTCCCCTAAGATGGGGGAAAGGTTTACAAAGAAGTTAATAAATACACAAGATAAAGTGCATTTTTTTGGCTGTGTACAGTGAATGGGGAAAATCAAGAAGATAAAATGGAACATTCAAAAAACCCCAGAAAAGCATGAGAAGCCAGGAGTTAATACAAAGTGAAATCTGATATGAAAATTCAGGAATCATTCTGTGAAAGGTCATTGGTGGTTGGTTGGGTTTGGGTTTTCTTCCCAAAACTCTTGCACTTCAACTACATAAGTACATTCTAGGAAAACCCTGCTCTGAACTACCATGGATAACATAAACACGATTTGTTTTTTTAGCAGTGGAACCTGGATGTGTTTAAAATATCAAAACAAACAAAATTTTGCAGACATTTTCCCCTTATGCTGCACCTTAAATGTAAGTGCTGCGTTGGGTATTTCCTGCTGGCTCTCTGGGAGCTGAGGAGCTGCTCTGGCACACAGAGCTCTTCCTGCCAGGGTGGCTATTCCATGTTTTGATTTGGTTGGCTCCTTCCGTGTTTCTTCTCTCTCTTTCACGCCTGTCTGAGTGTTTTGATTTGTGCATCCTGTCCCGTTCTCGTGTGTAACATGAGACATTTGCAGTGGCTGGCTCAGAAAGCAGCAGCAGTTGTTGGGTAAGAGGCACCATTTCTCACTGTAGCACTTCCTTTCTGATTGATGGGGGAGGCAAGTTCATGTCAAGCAGATTTATCTCAGCTTCCCTGGGCACTAAATAAAAAGGGTAGGAGGAACAACAGACGAGTTTCCACCAAGAAAAGTCCTGTTATTTCTAGAGCTGACAAACCTTTCAGGCTGTGCTTTGGCAACCCGTGAACTCGATTGTGAAGAAGTAATTTTGACCACCTAAGGATAAAGATTTATGAATGTGCAGTTCCTGTTTACTGTTTTAGATTTCATCAAAGTGAATATAGAGCTTAGTGCTCAAGTACTTACTTGTTTTTAGTGTCCTGATTTGGTGCTAGCAATAGTCTGATGGAGGTTTGGACTAAATCACCTCTAGAAGTCCTTTAAAGAAAAAATAAATTCTATTTGCTCCCTTTCCCCCTAAACAAATCCCTTTGTGATTTTGCAGTTGCTACAACCCCTATCAGTGGATGTACAGCCCCTCTGAGAACAGGAATATAGTGGGAAATGGCTCAGAAAATGTTGACAGCAGGGTTTGCTGTAAGCCAAGCTCTCTAAAGGGTGGAAAATATTTGTTCTGGGGTCAGATCTCCCTGGGATTCCCAGTCCTTGACCTCAGAGCAGGCATCCTTTGAAGGGTTGTGCTGCTGTCCCTCAGCTGGAGGGAGAGCTGCTCTGCAGAGGTCTCCAATAGCATTTGCACCCACAGCCTGGGGTGTTATCCCCGTGGGTCTGACTTTGTCAGACCAGAAACTGAGCTCAGGGATCCCATGTTCTCTTCCAGAGGCGCCTGCCTGACCTTGGTCAGCTCTCCAGGTCTGACCTGCAAAGGGCTGGATCATATTCCTGGTCTGTGAGCAGTGTGCCCAGCTTCATGCAGCTAACCTGTGCCTTAAAGCTCTCTAAAATGAGAACTAGAACTTCCCAGTCCTGCAGCTCCTCATTTGTAAAGCAGAGACAGAATTACTCGTTTTCTGTGCTATGTTCCTTTCCTGATACATAATCTTGTTTGCCATACAGCAGTTTAGATCACCAGCTTTTAACAGATTGGTGCTGCCTATTTATAAAAATTGCCTAGAAGATTCTAGGTGTTAAGAGAATGCAGGAATTGATGAATGATAGTTTGCAGGATATAAATGAGCTCATTTATGATGCTTTTTTCCCCAGTATTGTTTTTGTTTTCATTTCTGGTACCTCTGGTTTTCATCTGAGACACAGTCATGTCAAAGTGTACCAAAAGGCCTTTTCTGAAGGGACTGGTATTCTGAGGGTTGCTCCAAACTTCTTTCCCCTCTGCCCTCCTTCACATTTCCCTCTCAAAAATTCCTCTTTCTTCTTAGCAGGAATCTCTGTCTGACTTTTTCCCTATTGGATTTTTAGGAAGCACTGTAAAAAATGCTGACCATAGCAATAAAAACTTTTTTGGCACAACCCACTCAATTTCATTGCCCCTTTTGACCATGTCCTTAAGCACAGAAACTATAGATGAGTGGCTGGTTTTATTATGTAGAGAACCAATCTCCTAGGAAGTGGATGAAACAGAGTCAGTGAGGCAAAGAGGGGGGGAAAGATCCACCTTGAATATCATGATTGCACAAGCTTGGAAGTGTTTTCAGATATTTTCAGATATCTTCAGATATTTGGTAGGCAGTGGCAAAGCTGCCTTTTGAACTATAGCTTGCAAAGATGCACTTATAGCTTTTGGCATAGAGAAATGTGTATGTATGCCTGCTTTTAATCCCATTTTACACATGCATGTGTAGCTACAAAGATTATGCACACATACACACACACAAGTATTAAATAGTTAATGCTGCATTTGCCATGAACCACCTACAGTGTTCTAATGCAGCAGAGGTTCTTTTTTTTAACCTCTTTTTTTTTTTTTTTTTTAATCCTGTCTTGCTACATATTTCATTCCCTTAAATGTGCTCACCAGTGGAACCATTCCTAACAGTTAATAACACACTCTACCAGTGATGCACTCGTCAGAATACTGAAATTGATTTTTCTTCTCTAAAACTGTGACCTGCCAGTGTAGCCTTTGTCCTGACTCCTAATAATACACGATGTTCCTGACAGCATGGGATGTGAGTGCAGATGTTCTGCAGGCTTTGGGAAAAAGCAGCCTCAGTGCAATCTCCAGTGCTGTCGAAGGCATTTCATTTGCTGCGGATCAATGTCTGCTTTGAAGAGGAATAATTAAGGTGTTTTGTTCCTTCTCAAAAGCCTTCTCAAAATTAGGTTTGTATCATCCAGTGCTTAATAAGGGGCTAGATATTATTTGCATGAAGCATCTTGTTAAACTCATGGATGCTTAACACTTTTGAAATGCAATGTATTAAGGTAAGAACCTATATTTAGGCAGCGACTTTTATGATAATGGTTAATATTGTAAAGCTGTTATAAATACCACAGAGGATCTGAGCAGCTACCTGTCTGTTCTAGAGCACCTTTGCAGTGGTGCTTCTCCTAGGATAAATGTTAAGAAAAATGCAGTTCTTTTCAATGCCATATTACACCTGCAGCATAGGAGATGATACTGTTCATTCTGTATCGTGCAGAGCTGCTCCTGAAATTGTCATCCTAGCAAGGTCACAGAGACATTTCCACGGAGTTTATCTAGTCCTTCAAGGTTGGATGGACAGGTTATTTATTTGCTGTTAGCTTTTGTTGTTTTGTTGTTGTAGCTTTGCTGCAAGTAAATCAGAATTTGCAGGCTTGGTGCAGAAATTGCCAGGGTCTGTGTAATGCAGATGAATCAATAATTCCTTGTGGTCTTGAACTCTGTGATTTTAACACCTCTGCAGTGTCAGAATGCATCTTGTTGCACAGCCAGTGCTCTTCCTGGGGATATGAACCACTCTTTTTTTCACTTATGTTTCCCATTGCAGTGGCAGTGACAGCAGATATTGCAAAGTACAGTTAAGTGTGCTAAATGTATAATCCAGCTGTCTTTTAATGCAAGCTGACAGCTGCTGGCAAAGCAGGATGAAATGGTATTCTTGGAGACTTCTGCTACAGATCACAATCAAAAAAAAAAATAAAAAATCCCAATCCCTGCAGCTCCTTCTCACAGGGTTTATTCAGCTCTGTTTGGTGTGAGAAGCACCATATTCCTTCACTGAATCACCTCTTTGTAGTGCTTGCTAACTCTCCACAATGTTGCTTTCTTATTGACAAAAATTTCACAACAGCAGCAGTATACAGCTCATACTATTTATTACATCTATACATGAAAATATTACCCTTTTTATAGATGCAGAACTACATTTTTATATAGCTGATTTAGTAACATATTCCAGCTCTGTGTCTTAACTAAGAGCTGAAGCACATTTGCAGTCTGATGTTTTACCTCGCTGTCCTGACAAAAGAAAATGAAGTTGGCTTGTGGTAAGAACACCCCCCAGCCCTTATTTTCTCTTTCTGTCTTCAGAGGTGATTTACAGCCATAAGGAGGTAAATAGTTGCCTTCTGGCCATGGTCAGGAGCCACAGGATCACAGCATGGCTGAGGCTGGGAGGTGCCTCTGGGCACTGTCCAGTCCCTCACCCCTGCTCCCAGCAGCTGGCTCAGGACTCTGCCTGGTTGGGATTTCAGCACCTCAAGAGGATTCCAGGCAATATGTCATTCTCTCTGATGTATTAACTGTATGGCAATTTTTCTAACTCAAAAGGTGTACTTAGGCTTTTTAGCATGCTGCCCCTCTGTTGGATACACTGCCAGATCTACTTGTGAATTTTCCAGGGTTTTTAAGCTTTAAAGTATTTTCATGACAGCAGTGGTGTTTGTATGGGGATATGGCATTACTCAGGACTCAGGTTCATCTGTTGCTCGACCACCAGTGTGCCCTTATGAAAATTTTATCTGTTTTCTTTGTCAGTTCTCTCCAGTATGTTCCTTTTCTGCTTAGTTTTCAGTGTTTCTGGTGCTTGGGGCAGGTATGCTTTGGGGTGAGGAGGGCAATCCTGATCCTCTCCTGGAGATTCTCTAGTGCAATATGTGGAAAGTAAAATGTTTGCCTTGGAGGCTAGCTTAGACTTGTTTAAGTCCAGAAATATTATTGAATGTGAGCATCCAATCTGTGATTCCTAGAAAAGCTGCTGTTTTTGTGAGTGAGCAATTCTCTTTTCATTAACTTCCTGACACAAAGACAACTAAGGCTTTTGCTGCTGTCTGACAGGGATTGATGGCCCAGCTGCTTTTCAAGATGATGTTCAGAAGATAGGAAGTCAAGTGCAGATTCTCACTGTTGGGCAGTCTAGCCATGATGAAGATGATGGTGAGAAAGTGGCTACTGGCCAACAACAGCAAAGCAAGCAAGACCTTAGAACAGCAATGCAGAAAAAAGGTAAGGAGCTAAAGCTTCCTTCGTGTTCTCACTGCTTGCATGATGGACACTGACTTAATTTCCTCCTCTCACTCTCAGCCCTAGCCTAAGCAGGGTTTGTTAGATGGAGTGTCTTCTCCGAGTCTGTCAGGCTCTATTCTGTCACCTGAAAAAATCCAAAGCCCCAAACCTAAAAAATTATAAAACAATGAAGTTCTCTCTTGTCCCAAGGAACAAGAGCTCTGCAGGGGATGTGATTTTTCCATCTGCAGTGCAGTGCCATTATTAAGGTACCAGGCAGATGCCAATGCTCACATCCATCTGCTCACATTTTTACAGTGTACAACTCTGGAAATCACTTACTTGATGGTTAAAAACCAGCATGAAATAGCAAAATTCAAACTAGAATATTACTTTCAGTGGTGCAGTCAGTTCCACATGGTTCATATTTTCATAGTGTCTGTTCAGGGTTGCAGAGGTGAAAAGTACACCACATTCTGCAGCATTTCCCATGCAGAGCCCTCAAACGTTCTGGAATTTATTTTTCTTTTTCCAGAGGCATGCATGCTTTGGGAGATAGCTTGTGTATGTACACATTCATGCCTCTGTCTCTTCCTTCCTGCAGTGTTGTTTATCTTCCCTTAGACACTAACCATAGGAAGGAAAAAAACCCAACATCCCCAAACCCTCACAAAGCATTTTCTGAGGACATTTGCTTTGGAGTTGTTCTTCTTCAGTGTACAGCTTTTGAAGCAAAGATGGCTCAAGCCAAGAGTGCTCTGATGCTTTAAGAATAAAGTCTTTGTGTATAAAGAGCAAAATGTAAGTGCAAACTTGACTCGTGCAGAATGGACTATTCATAACCTAAATGCTGCCTCTTGTCCACAGAGCAGTTCTCACTAAGATTCATTTTTTCTGGGACTTTACCCTGCAGATGTGAGCAGCTCCAACTGAAATGGGCAGATTTTCTCCAAGTGTGCTATTTCCTGGGCATTGGAGTTGCAGGGGTGTTGGGCATGACTAACAAGTTCTGATCTGTGTGGTGATTGTGTTGCCTTAGTCCATGGCTTGGAATATTTAATCATCAGGCACGCTACTAAACTAAAGCTGATTGACTTAAAAAGTACCCACAGACTCTGCAAATTAGGTCACAGCACTCAGATTTTTACTCTGGGGGACACTTCTGGTTTTAATGGGGTTTTGCCAGGTTATCATGTATTTTTATTCTCCCCGAATTTGTGTTTATTTTTAATAGGAGCAGAGAGTGGAAATTTTTTTGTTTGTGTTGCTTCTGTATATTCTCCAATATATGATATGGCCTCTTTTACCACATCTGAGTGTACTTGTGCTGAGAACAGACACTGCTAGTGTGTTTCCAGTTGAGGTGAGGGGACACTTTTATTTAAATGGGAATACTGAGGTTTATTCATATTTATTAACAGACAGCTATGCTGGGTGAGACACAAGGACAGGTACTAAGACAACGACAGCAGCATCTCTGCAAATTATTTTTACTATGTGTGTATGGTTTGCTGCTTGATACTCGTTTTGAGAAAGTTTTGAGCATCCCACCATTCATGTGTACTTTATGCAGAGATAAAGCTCTTCATGTGGATTCCCAGTGCCACTCCACAGCTTGTGGCATGTCCTTACTGGCATGTCACCTGGAAAGTGTTTAGAGTTGCTGCCAGGCCTTCTCTTGCATGGAAGGGCAGCAGAAGGAGAGGTACCCAGAGATAAGGCACTGCAGAAAGGGACCTGGGGCCCTTGTCCACAGCAAGCTGAACAGGAGCCAGCAGTGCCCTGGCAGCCAGGAGGGACAGCTGTGTCCTGGGACATCAGGGACAGCATCACAGCCAGGCAGGGCAGGGGATTGTCCTGCTCTGCTCTGCTCTGTGTGCAGAACATTGTGTGCAGTTTTGGGTGCCACAGTATAGAAAAGACATCAAACTGTTAGAGAGGGTCCTAAGGGGGCCACGAGGGTGGTGAAGAGTCTGGAGGGGATGCCACACGAGGAGTGGCTGAGGACACGTGGGCTGTTCAGCCTGGAAGACACTGAGGAGAGATCTCATTGTGGTTTTCAGCATCCTCATGAGGGCAGGCACTGATCTCTTCTCTGTGGTGATCAGTGACAGGACCTGAGGGAATGGCCTGAAGCTGAGTCAGAGGAGGTTTGGGTTGGATTTTATAAAAGGTTCCTCACCCAGAGAGTGGTTGGGCACTGGCACAGGGTCCCCAGGGCAGTGGTCACAGCACCAGCCTGGCAGAGCTCAGGGAGCTTTTGGACAATGCTCTGGGACACATGGTGTGACTCCTGGGGTGTCCTGTGCAGGGCCAGGAGCTGGACTTCATGATCCTGAAGGGTGCCTTCCAACTGTGCTTATTCTATGATTCTGTGAAATGCTGACTGGTCTCCTGGACAAAGCTGAATCCCATTGGATTTGCACAGCCTGAGTTCGTGCCTGTTCTGCTCTGTGGCACTAACCTGGTGGAGAGAAACTTCCCTTAGCACGTGTCTCTCCTTCCCCAGTGAGTCAAGTTCTGTACCAAGGCATGAGGTTAGAGGCTACCAAGTGTGAAAAGAATATGCCACTTGCAAGAAAATGCCAAATGCTTTATGTGATTTCTCCATCTGTTGGAAATTGCCATCCTAGAAGAATTTTCCTCCTGTAGGAAATATTCGTCCTTTTGATTTCCAAAGTGTTAATCTGTGGAGTTCCTCCCTGGCAAATGAGTCACTAGGACAAAGTCAGACTTCCATAAGTTTTAACACTGAATAACTAACATGTAATCCTCACACTTATCAGTTTCCAATATGTCTCTGTAAAGGGAGTAGAATAAGCAATTGGGTCTTAGTTCTTCTTTACCACCTGAAGTTTTGAGATTTAGGGAAGGGATCAATGCTGGATTCCAGAACAGGAGCTCCCTGAAGCATTTTTCCCTGCATGTTGTGAGCACAGGCTTTTCTAAGGCTGGCACAGAATTTTCACCACGAAAGTATTGGTGGTGAAATAGTGAGCACAGGTGTGGAAATAACTCAGTTCTGTCTGTGGACATGAATTATGGCTTTATTGTGCAGCTGCTAGCTGAGGAGATGGGCTGTGTCTATTACTCATGCATAGAGCCTAGAACATGGTTGTCCTTGTTAAGGAATAATGCTTGTGATTAATGAGTGTGTGATTAATAATGAATGAACTCTACAGGCCTTGAAAATATCTGCTGACCTGTGAACTCACGCCTGCCTTGCATAACCAGGTCCTATTGAAAGGTTTTGCTGTTGTGCTCTGTGGTTCTTCAGCACAGGATAGCTGAAGGCAATGCAAGCATTGCTTGTGCTCCTGGTTTACTTTTATACCCTCACTCTTACTACTCTGGTGATGTTTCACTACCCAGTGTGTATCTGGATATTCTAAAGGGGTATGCACTGAAGTTATTGGAATATTTTAATGCCTTTTTTGCTGTCTTTTTCTTCATCCGTTCCAAAATTTGAACTGAAGAAAACCATTACTGAGTCTATATCTGCTGTTTATATTTCTGCACATCAGTTTGGTTTAGTGTCTGCTTGTTACAGACCAAGTTCATATTCCAGAAGACTAAACTACAATAAAACCTTTATGCATATATCCCTGGAGCTCCCAGAAAAACAGTTTAGAGAGCCTGATTTCATCTTTTGATGATGAGGACACGGTAGGCACAAGGACTGAAGTAGAATTTAGGCCATCTGAATATTAATCTAAATACTTCTTTCAATGTTATTGACTCAATATTGTGTAGAATCTGTGTGTATCATTTATGTCAATCAGGTTTGAGGGTTTTTATTTTGTTAGAATTCAAAAGTAGGCCCAAACCCCACCATGCAGTCAGTGCCCATCACGCAGAGAAGAGTTGGTGACACAACTGCTCAGTGTGAATGATGTCTGCTGGAGCCTCAGCTCTGTGATCCAGGGCTTTTCCCCTCTCTTTAAGGTACTGAAAGTGAAGGTCATAGCAGGTATAAGCAGGTAGAAGGTGAATTTGATTGTGCAGTGCAGAAGTTGTGAATCCAAGCAGCAGCCTTGTGGCCCCATCCCATAAGCCTTTAGCCCTATGTAGAGTCCTCTTGCTTGTTCATTCAATTAAGGGTTTGCAGAATCAAACCCTTGGATTTTTTCCTTTCCCAGATCCCCATGCAAATACATCCTGGTCCTCTTCCACCTCCCAATCCAGTCTTGTCGCCCTGGATCATGTTCCTGGTGAGTACAGAAGGAAAAAATTAATTATGCCCATGCTGCTTGGCTCTGGAAATCTGCATTTCATTTATCCTGCTACATTGGACTTACCCATAAGGGGAATTCTGGACCAAGTGATTTTTTTGGAGTTTTTTTTAAAGGATGGAATATAGCCTGCAATATATGGAATTTTGAGAGCTTGAACTTGGATATGGGGTGGCTTCATCTGCATGATACTCTTTGAAAAACTAGGCTTGGCAAATGTCCCACCATTGATGCTTTTTGCTGCTAAGACCTGTTTGATGTTCAAAGTTGTGTTTCCCTTTGAAATGTCTGAGGTTTTGAATTCCTGTAAAGTCAAATTTTCAAGTGCTGAAAGGCAATTCTGTTGGCCTGGGCTGATACTATTCTTTACATGAAATAAAGATGCAGGAGAACATTTCCTTGATGTGAATGTTTCTTCTCTGTCTAAGATGTGCTCTTCAGCAGATCACACAGCTAAAAGTCTGCAGTAAAAGGGCTTGTATTTTAATTGTGAGGGTTTCCAAGTGGCTGTGCTAGGCTGTCCTCTCAGCTCCAATTTCAGCTTTATGATTTTGTGTTGGGTTTGAAGTACTTGATTGGATGACGATGATCTGAATTTAGTTCCTAACCAGATATTTGCTCCTGTATCACTGGGGAACTCAGTCCTCTCTGTGGAATGGAAACCATGATGTTTCCTTTCTCTTTTACTTGAATGCTTAGGGTTCTCAGGAGAGCTGCTGTCTGACCCATGTGTTCATGCACTGCCTCACACAGTGAAGCACTCTCACACCCCCTCACTCACCTGTGAGCCCGAGGGTGCAGCAGCCTGATGAGTGGTGTTTTACAGCAAGTATGGGCAGCTTGACTCTATCACTATTTCATATAAGTGTGCTGTTTTCTCCTCAGGCATTTCAAGTAGCATGAATTTTGATGAGGAAGAAGATGAGGAGGATGAAGACAGCTCCAGTTCTTCACAGTTAAACAGTAACACCCGGCCTGGTTCTGCCACGAGCAAGAAATCCAATAAGGTGAGAGTGCTGAAGAAGGGCTGTGCAAGCTGCTGGGTTTCAGGGTGCACTCAGGACAGGCCTGGCTTTCTTGTGCTGCTTTTAATATGCACTAGAGTACCTCCAGGGTGATTTACTGTGATAGCTCTCAGGCTTCGCAAGAGCAAGCAGTGAAAATAACAACTTGGAGAAAAGAATGGCAAATATTGTCTCAACTTGAATGAAGAGAAAGGGAAACAGTAAATATTTACCTTTCTACCTCTTGCAGGTGCTCTGAAGGATCTTTTGTTTCCATTGACTTTTTCCTGGGCATTTTCCCACCCCATTCTCTCTGCTACCATCTGAATATAAAATAAGACTTCAGCTGGTTCAAATATTCTAAATCACAAACTCTTGCTAAACCAGTTGATGGTGCCCTGCTCTCTTATATACTGCAGTGACTTCTCATCTCTGTTAGATCTCTCTGGAGCTTAAACTCTTGCTCCCTATCCCATTTCTTCCTTTCATCTAAGGCCACCCCTGCCCTTGGGCATGGCCTTTCTGACAGGAGTGTGGTGAGACGGGAAGGTGTGGGGCAGGGTTTGCTCTGAACCCCTCTACAGCATTCTGTCTGTGCAGCCACCCTGTTCTGCTCCACCAAGTGGGTCTGTACACAGAGCACCAGCAAGACAAAAATGGCCCTTGGTTTGATTTTTTAAAGTGCAGCTCCTATCAAATGCCATTCCTTTGTGCTTATAACCTCGTTGAAAGTGGAAGTTAAAAAACCCTGAATTTTGCTTATTGTTTTAGGAAGCAGCCTCAGCCCCCAGTCCTTCCACAACTGAGCCTCTCATAGATGTGGATGACCTGGAGGAGTTTGCTGTCAGACCTGCCCCACAGGGGGTCACTGTCAAGTGCAGGATCACAAGAGACAAGAAGGGAATGGACCGAGGGATGTACCCTACTTATTACCTCCACTTGGAAAGGGAGCATGGTAAAAAGGTCATAACATAACTTGAATGGCATACCAGTTGCATCTGAATATTAAAAAAAATAAAATTAATGAAAATCTGAAGGAGTCTTACAAAGAAAATGCAATCTTATGTTTTGAATACATTTTTGCTTTTGCTTGATCTACTCTACAGTCTTCCCAAAGCCAAACAACAGTATCACTTTCTTCCACTGCCTTTCTTCATGTGTCTAATCTTTGGCCTTAAATAATCCATGCATGGCATCTTTATGTGACTGTCAGCAGTTGAGGCTCTCTGCATTCTGTGGCCTGAAAAGCATCTACTTTCAATTCAGCTGGAAGAGCCAGAGCAAGTTAGAATGAAACATTTAACAAAATAGATCATATTTAATTATTTAAACCATAAATAATGGAATCAGTGGTTGAGAAGTCATTTTCCCTTACCAGATGTTTTTTCCCTGGTTTTCCTAAATCCCAGGAGATCTTCTGTTACTTTGCTAGTGATGCCTGAAGACAGAAAAATTGCTTATGGTTTCCTTATATCAAAGCAGGAAGTGGTGTGTGCTAACCCCTTTAGCATTCTAGAATCTGTTTCTCTGCATTGCTTAGGTGTTTCTGTTGGCTGGAAGGAAACGAAAGAAGAGTAAAACCTCTAATTACCTCATCTCTATAGACCCAACTGACCTGTCTCGGGGTGGAGAGAGTTTTATTGGAAAACTGAGGTAAACAGTGATAAGTCTAGGAATTTTCTGTATATGATGTAAAGTTTATTCGATATTAAGAAGCCTGTAATCCATTATGTCTTCTTAGTTAGAGGCTTGACTACATCATGTGATCATGGTCTTAAAGATCCCCAGCACCCAAGGCATGTTTTCAAAAATGTCTCAAGTACTTAGAGATCACATTTTATTAAAAGTCAGCAGGAGTGAAGCTCTTGAGTGCTCAAAGGCCAGATTCTCAGGGGTGTACTGGCTCAACTTATCTTAATGGGATTTTCAGAAGTGTGTGAGTACATTGTGTCTAGCCTCTATTGATATAAATACTTTGGAATGCACTGTTACACACTCTGAAAATCCCTTTGGTTTTGCCTGCTCCTTAAGAACCAAATTAGTTATTTAAAGGTATTGGAATTATTTCAGAACCACTTGTTCCTTTTCTGTCTGTCCCCACTATAACCAGTCTGCTGTTGATCCCTCTGTGGAGCCTCTGGGAGTGTGTCCAGATCATCTGTGCCTGCGTTGTATTTTGCACTCCTTTCTATTGCAATAAGAAATATTTGATCTTACTTATGGCTTTATAAAAGTCACTCCCTATATTCTAACAGAGTTTAGTAGTCAGGGAAGAAAGCAGATGGTTTTGTAGCGAGTGAGTATATTTTAAAAACTGAGCAGATGAATAAAATGACCCCACCCGAGTGTTTCCTTGCAGCTTTCTTGAATTTCCTAGATTGCAAGATGTTATCAGAAATCTCCAGCATGGTGATAAGGGACCTTTAGTATACACTTCTGCACTGTACCTTTACATTTTTGTCATTTTGACCTTTAATCCAGGAATTGCCATGTAGCTGGGATTAGAAATAACAATTCTCTGTACTCAATATTTGCCTTTCTCGTGGAGCCACAGTGCAGTAAAGGATAGATGTCTCAGGCAGCATTGCTGACAAATGGTGATTGGATTTTCCTTTTTTTTTTGGTAGATCAAATCTTATGGGAACTAAGTTTACAGTTTATGACAATGGAGTAAATCCAATGAAAACAACATCCAGCCTGGAGGCGAGCACCCTGCGCCAGGAGCTAGCTGCTATTTGTTACGTAAGTACTGCTCACAGGCAAGGGAAGGGCAGCTCCATTTCTGAGAGAGCACACCGAATTTCCTTCTCACTTATGATTATGTAAATCAGCACTCAGACTTTGGTGTCACCAGGCAGCTGCTCTCCACTAGAGGAACCGGGAGGCTCGGTGCAAAGGGGTGAAAAACGCTGTGCACTGAACAGGGCTGCCCAGCTCTCACCTTTGGTGGGCAGAAGGTGTTGGAGCTCTCACATAACCCTCTGGAAAGGGCAGGGTCACAGCCTGCAGGCACCACCTGAGGGAGCCTCCTGAACGGGGAAGAGTGGTGCACCTGGCATCACTGCTCCAAAGGGTGATTGTTTGTTATGGCATTTCGGAGGAGGCCACTCTGATCCAAGCCATTGGTAGCTGACAGCTGGGTCTGCAGCAGCTGAGATTGGGATAAAAATGCTAAAACTCCTTTTTACCAGGAAAAAACCCAAGTAAAATCCAAAATGTGATTGAATGAGAGAACCTGGGCTCTTACAGGAGAGTAAGTAGCATTTGTCAGGAGCAGTGCAGACAATCAAGACCTGAAACACAGTTGCTGTTGTTTCATGATTGCTGGATGAATAACCTTTTTGGTGAGAGTGTTCTTTCTGTCCAGAAATATTTGGGCCCAAGAAACCAGTGAAAACTACTATGTATACTGCTACAGAAAGTTGTCTGGTTTCACAAATCAACAACTTCCAATAAAAATACCCAAGAATGACTTTTCTGAAGAGTTCCTGTCCTGCTCTAATCAGGGATGCCTGAAAATCTGTCAGGATGGGGTCCACCCCATACCCTGTGTATGCACAGAGTGCCTTCCCAGAAGGGTCAGCTTTGGGCTGCATGTGGAAGATTTCCATGAACAAGGAAGTTGGGAGCCATCCTTCCATGCAAAGTGCTGGGAGTTCTGAAGGAGGGCACTATTGGCTGCCAGCACATTCTCTTCCTGCTGCTTAGGGTGCAGTTTTAATGTGGATAAAGTGTGTGTGTTCACACGTGCTGTTGCTCAGGCACGTGGTTTATGGCTCGAGACAGATGTGCAGATACACATCCCTCCCTTCCTGTTGGATTTGAAATTCTGAGAATTTCCAAAAATTCAGCTTGCAGGATTTAAAAAGAGAGTCCAGAATCTGAGGTCATTTTGACTGAAGTCTCAGTAGAAGCCTAGCAGAACATACTTGTTTAATAAAGGTAGTTTTACTGGTTTATATAGGATTACATTCCCTGGAGGCAGGCAACTAATCTGGTGCAAACTGGAAGTGCAAAAAGAAAACCAAAGCAAATTTTTAAAAAGTTATATGTTGAGAAATTTAGTCATTGCTTAAGTTAACAACAAATGATATTTGAATGATGAACAATACCAAATAAAAAGCTGTTGTGGTCAGCAGAGGTAATTAGAGGTATGGGTGTTGGAAAGAACCAAACCATGGCCACTGTTTGGAGAATGGGGCTGAGATAAGCTGCTTTTATGTGTTTGTAATCAGCAGTTTGAAACTGGTACATTTGTATAAGAAAATTACTTGTTCCATTGACATTTTGGCACTAATGGAGAAAGGCAGCAGGCTTGCAGGTGTGCAGTGGCCAAAAACAAAAGGAAATTGGAATTGTATTTCATTTCAAACTAGTCAGCTTTGCTGAAGTGAGATTATTGTTCCCGGCTGCAGCAGAACCAGAGCAGAGAGTGCCAGGGAGAGCAGAGAAATACCCTTGTCCTAAGGCAGTCTTTTAATTCCTGCCCTGAGATTTCCCCTGCAGCAAAAGCTATAAAAACAATGCTTTGAAAGCACCAC
This sequence comes from Sitta europaea, assembly GCA_013400255.1. Lineage (NCBI taxonomy): Eukaryota > Metazoa > Chordata > Aves > Passeriformes > Sittidae > Sitta > Sitta europaea. Next base: position 1,204,413 of record VXBS01004211.1, read on the forward strand.
TATGCCTCTCACTGTCCCTCAGCTCATCTGAGCAAGTACCCGTGTGGAGATGGAGCTGTACCCAACTGACTGAGCGTGACCTGCTCAATCATCTCAGCAGGTCTGCTTTATAGGGGCAGAAACTGGTGCTGCATCTGTGGCTCTGGGGGATAAATGTGGTGAGGGCTCTCTTCGTGGAGCTCACCTTGAGCTGTGTTTCAAGCAACAGGAACAGAGCTTGGCAGGGTCAGAGTTGCCTCGGGTGCTGCTGGCTGCTTTCACTCCCCTTGTGTTGGCAGCCCAGCATATTAATAAACCTGCAGCAGCACCTAATGGCTGATTGCAGAATCGTTGGCAATATTTATCCAGGAGCAGTGAGGTGCACCTGGCCACTGGTACCAGGATTTTCTGTGCTGGATTCCACAGCCTCTCACAGTTCAGATTGTGTGGGATTCCAGGCAGTGAGCTCAGCTGGTACTCAGAGGGGTGCTGAGGTTTCAGTGCAGTGGCAAGACTCAGAGTTCCTGCTCAGGCTTCAATCACCTGAACTGTGCTCCTCCAGTGTTGTGGCTTCTGTGATTTGGGCCTTCCTTGGAATAGTAGTTTCTACAGAAAATATTAAGGACAAGGCACACCTGTGTGACACAAGCCCAGGAAGGGAAGTGGCTGCAAGAAAATGTGGGTAATGAAATCGTGACTGTCCTGGGAGCTGCTGGGATATTCACCTGGCTGCTTGGATCATGGCAGCTATTGCCACTAAAGCAAGGTGCTTCCATAATTGTTTGAAAGTGTGTAAGCTGCTAAAGGCAGAGGCTCTGTGTTCTTGCAGCCCAGTTTATTGAAAGGCTGACAGGATGGGCTAAGGCAGAGAGTGCAGCAATACTGGGCTAAGTCCTGAGCTGATAAAAATCACTGGTGTCCTGGTTGAGTCAGTAAGGCTCTGCCAGTGAACAACATTTGTGTCCCTGTGCAAACAAAGACTGTCAGTGGCATTAAAATGGTGTGAAATCAACATTTGGTTTATGTTCCCCTAATAATACCCTTTGTAGTCTAAAGTTTCCACACGCAAAAGAGTGGAGGAGGGAAGTAAGAGAGAAACAGGCAGTGAGGCAGGAGGTGAGGTAGTTTTAACGATTTTCCTCACATATTCCATGTTTATGTAATTTCAGTTTGGTACTGTGAGTTTAGCAAAAGGGTAGCATTTGCCAGCACAGCGTGTGATAATTGGTGATGGTGGTAATGTGCAGCTAGTAACCATTCTCCTATCATGTGCCAGAAGAACCAGTTTCAGTGTTGCTGAGTAAATCCAAAAAACAGTCCTGTTTTTTTCCTCTGCTTGTTGAGAGGGAAGTGATTCAGCACTATTATTTAATTTTACCTTCAACGATGTCTTCAACCAGCATCTAAATTAATTATGTATAGCATAACTGCAGCTTGAGGAGAAGAGAAACTTGTAAGGCATAGCAGAGAAGCCCAAAATTGTTTGTACTTAGTGGAAAATAAGCATAAGCATGAATCTTTTCTTAGAAGTTGTCCTCTGCTCTGCTGAGTCTCTCCTACTTATAAAATCTGCTGGCAGTCATATCAGTTTTCATCTTGCCATGATGCAGAACCAACTGAACTGATAACATGTCTTACTTTGCCAAAGGAGGGGACATAAATGATTCAGAAAAGAGGCAGAATCTTCCCATTAATGTGCAGATTTAGGAGGATATATGAACATGCCTGGATTGCTTCAGGAGCGTGCAGTAAAATAATCCAGAGGAATTTCTCTTGCAAGCATGCAAATCTTTAATGGGTTGTGGAAAATCTCCAGATGGTTTGCTGGAACAGGCAAAGTTATTTCAAAGGTCTGATGATGGCAAAGCTGTGGGTATTTTAGCTGGGTATTTTCAGACTTTTTTTTCAGGGGGTTGAGATGTGTGGCTTTTTGCTTGAAAAAGTAGAGATGTTTTAATAAGTTTAGTGTTCCATAAGATCAGGAGATTTTAATTAGAAATATAAAAGCTGAACATGTCACTTTTCAATGTCCCAGTGGTAAAGCCACAGCAGCTGGAGCCTAGGGGTGTCTGGCTCTTGGCATCCTGTGATATGTTGCTGGGAACAATGGGAATGTTCTTCCTGAGATCCCTTCATTTCAGTTTGGCAGATGGGGAAAAAAATACGTGTGACTGAAAAAAAGCTGTCACAAAACATGAGGAGATGGACTTCCAGGTGTCACAGTTTCATCCACTGGGTTAATGCTAAAATCAGGTTTTACTGGAAAATATCGCTCGTTCCTTTTTGTGATTCAAAAGCAGAAAATAGAAATATTTGATCCTGGTTGCTTCTGTGGGAGGAGAAAAGGTGTCAGGTGAAATTAAGGGTTTAGGCTGGTTTAGATTTTAATGGTTGTGTTTTGAGGGTTCAGTGCAATGCTGGAGTGCTCATATGAAAAGCTGGTCAGGAAATCAGATCGTGTTTAATGGAAGAACTTTTAGTTTCTGTGGATTTATTTTTGCTGCCCATATGATTTCTTTACTTTCCCTTTCTTCATAGCTAGAAAATTTGCCTTCATGCTAATGTGTTTGTTTTTTTACCATAGTCATCTCTAAGCAAACTTTGAAAACCACAGCACTGCTATTAGATGCTCTGACTAGCATTTTTGCTTTTGTGCTGGCTCTGGGATAGAGCTGGTCCCATATATTTAATTTTGTCTCGCATCAAAATGTGTGACTGCATTTTATGATTTTTAAATTGCAATTGCTTTATTTTGGGACCTAGCAGTAGCCAAGCAATGTGGTTAATTCATATCCTTTTTTAACAAAGGGATTTTTAAAAAAAAATATATTAAGGTTACTGGCAGCCAGTGTTAGGAGTGTTTTTGGAAACCTCTCTATTTCCAGTTTTCCTGTTGTCAGAGCTTCTAAGACAAAGCTTGAATGTTTGGCAGTGCCAGTGAAGGTGGGAGTTTCAAGATGTTTCTTGAGTTGACTAACAAATAAGTTCCCTGGGCTGCCACCATGTCTCTCTGCTGAAGAAATTAACTTTAAAAATAAAGAACATGATGAAATCTTTTCTAAACATTTTTAGGAAACAAATGTCCTGGGGTTTAAAGGCCCTCGTAAAATGAGTGTGATCATACCAGGAATGAATATGGATCATGAAAGAGTTTCCATCAGACCACGAAATGTAAGTCACACCAGCAGCCAGCACTAAAAATTACTTGAATTATTTTTCAGGCAGAGTTGGGGGGTTTTATTTGCATTTCTGAAGGTCTAGAAGTTAATAAAATGGTATTCAAACATTTGCAGAACAATGGGATGTGTGACTACTACTGTGACTCACAAAAGCACTACAAATAAAGTATTTTGATAACAAAAGGTACAACTAACCTTTATCAAACTGTGGAAAAGATTAAATGCATGTTTGCATTTAGATCCTTAGAGCTCTCACTTTCATTCATTGAAGCTGTTTTGAGGGTTGAGGGTAAGAGTTTAGTCTTTGGGCCAGGACTGATGAATTTTTTCTTCCCTGTGAATGTATTTTTTGCCATGTGAGCATGTTAAACTGAAGTGTGTATCTGTGGTGTGTGCAGGAACATGAGACGCTTCTTGCAAGGTGGCAGAACAAAAATACAGAGAGTGTCATTGAGCTGCACAACAAAACACCAGTCTGGAATGATGACACCCAGTCCTATGTTCTGAATTTCCATGGTCGAGTCACACAGGCCTCGGTGAAGAACTTCCAGATTATCCATGACAACGATCGTAAGTGGAGCTGTCTGCCCGTGGGTGCAGGAACAGCACTGCCTGCACAGTCTGGGAGGTCCTACCCTCACACCTGTCCCCTGAGCAGGTTTAATTGAGATCTGTATAAGAGGCTTCAACATTCTATACAGAAGCCATCTTCTCTGTGTTCTTGCAAAAAAAGAACTTTTCATACGCGTCATTTTTTTGACGCTAACGGGTCTTGCAGCCCTTTATCACTCACGCTGTCCCTGCTCTCGCTCTGCCATCAGCACGCCCACGTGTGTGAATAAGTGCTGTGCAGTTTGATGAGTGAGCAGGTTTGGTTGGTGCTGGGACAGGGTAGTGCTGGGTGCATGCTTGCAGCGAGGGCTGCAAACAGCAGTAATGCTTTCTGCCTCTTCTGCCCTTCCTTGCAGCTGACTACATCGTGATGCAGTTTGGCCGCGTGGCTGAGGACGTGTTCACCATGGACTACAACTACCCAATGTGTGCACTACAAGCCTTTTCCATTGCCCTTTCCAGTTTTGACAGCAAGCTGGCTTGTGAGTAAAGGGGCGTGGGTGAGCATCCTCTCGAAGGAAGCAGTTTGCCATATGATTCCCAATTCCTGCTGGTGTCGCTTATGGTCCATACTAAAAAGGTCAGGGAAAAATGCAGTTGTGGAGGACCACTCTTGTTGCTGAAGAGAAAGTAAAAGGAATCTTCTAAAAATTCAGGACATTCAGGAAATTATATTTTCCTTTTTTTTTTTTTTTTTTTTTCTGTCATATTTTTCTGGAAGTGACATCAAGTTTTTGTAAATAGGAGTTGTCTCTCACGTCCCTGGTTATGTTATGGGTGTGTGCCATGATGTACTGTACCGTGGCTCCAGTAGCACCATGACAGTGGTGTCTTTTTTTAAAATCCAGAAAGGGCGTGAGCGCTCCAAAAGTTTCTTTTTACATTTGAGAATCATTCCAAGGCTGCAATCGTTCCTCAAGGTTGCACTCCTGCATCAACTAATCAGAGCTTCACGTCACCCGGCATAAGAGAAAGATGAGGAAAAAAGATGCACTTTTTTGTTTGATTGTGCAAGGATCTCATGTAGTATAAAGCCGAGTCTGAAGGTTGAAAACCTCTGCTGGACTGAACTTGATGCATTGCTATTGTACATGTAGTAGGGCATGATGAATTTTAATTGCAGTAGGAGGAAATGGAGAAGTGGAAAGCACAAAATAATGTTGCACAAGTCACTTGAATTCTAAGCTGTCATTATATTTTAACATCTACATGCTTTTTAATTTGTTTCAAATGGAAATGTATTTGCAGTACAGAAAGGGAAAAGGAAAACATCTAGATGCCAAGAAAGCATAACTTATGTTGAATTTGGCATTTTGTGGGCTGGGAATTTATATCCTTGTATTGCTGTGGAAATTCAAACATATTTTATATGAAGTGATATAAACAATTGGATAAAGGCACTCTGCAGAGAAACTTTATTATTTTGAACAGGCTGTGTAGAGCTGAGGAAGGTAAATGGAAATATTTTATTAAATTTGTCTGGCCTTTTGAGCTTTTACAATTTGTTGATCGCATTTTTTGAACTTTGAACAACAACCACTTTTCATATTTATTTCCCATTGTAAGAATGCTTGAAATCGATTGAAACTGTGTATGTTGTTCTCTGATGTAAACGTGCCAGCTACTGAGCTAAATCCTTCTAGGCAAATCTAGTGTATGCTGCATACAAATGAGACACTGGCAGGACACAGAATAGCTTAAAATAGTGCAGATTTTGTGTTTCCTTTTTTCTGATCTATCTGGAATATATAAACAAATACCATTTCAAAACAAAACACAAGCAAAGAACAAACTATTGTTATCTTCTCTCCTGAACATTTCAAAAGCCAGGAGCTGCAATTCGAAAGCACATTGTAAAACATCTTCAAAAATAATGGTCTTGCTGCCATTGTTCTGTGCAATGTGGTCCAGAATGGCACACAGAGTAATAGAATTTATATGTTCACCAGGAGGCTGTGGAAATGTGAGTGAAGTAGTAGCTGTGTTTTATACTGTGTGTATTCAGGCCCTCCTTTTTATTCCTTATGAACTCTTGTGCTGCACAACCAGAGATTATGCAATGTAAAAATGAGTTCAAATCTGATTGTCTCACAGCTGACAGGCCCTTTCTGACTGTAGGGGACAGGCCATAAAGCTCTCCTTGAGGTCGTGCCATTTGGACTGTGTCATTTCAACTAACAAAAGAAACATGCTCTCTTCACCTTTGCCTTCAGCTCTCCTTCCCAGTATACAGACAAAGGAATTTCAGATAAGAGATGAAAATAAATAATTGCCAGCATTTTTTCTAATCAAATTTTAGACAATCTATGGGAAGAAAGTCTGCTGGCTTTAAACAGTGTTTTGTTGATAGACTCAGCATGCCAAATATTATCTTTAATTAACAGGAAACTCTGACTTTTTTTTTTCCCCTCATTTTTTTGCAAGGAGCCCTTCTGTGCAATGCTATAAAACGGAAAGGCACCTTTTGTTAGAGAGAAATGAGCATCACTGGTTCTTTCCATGAATGACAGAAGTGATGAGTCATGAGCTGTTTTCCAATCCTTTGGCTTTGCACTGGGTGCTCTGTTTTTCTCTGTAGCTGGTGCTTTCCCACAATTTCACGTCCCCATCTGTCATTTCACTTTGGATTTAACAGAGGAGACCCCTAGGCCTTTTCTTACCTCATGTCAACCCTTAAAAACCAGCTCCAGTGACCACCAGAATTCTTCATTTACTGCAAAACCAGGCAGGAATTCGCAGTGCTGGTGTTTAGTGTGATGTGGATTTCCAGAACTCTCAGCATGGGCATGGCTGGGTCTGCGTGGCTCCAGTTCTGTGCCCTGCCAGTCACAGGCTTGCTCTAGAGCCTGGGAAGGTGGCAGCTGACACAGCCCTGTGCCAGAGGAGCTGGGGGTCCCCTGCTGCAAACACACCGTCTGCTGGCCTCACTGCTGGACTGGGTTTAGCAAGGGTTATTTTTAACCCGGATCATAACAATGGTCTGACTCACACCGTGCCCCCCCAGGGAATTGGCATGGAAGGAAACTCTTGTGCTGTGAACTCCTGCACAAGGGTGAGAATGAGGGGCTGGGGAAAGGCTGCAAGTTCAGCTCCTGGGGACAGTGCTGCTGCCAGCACATTGTGTAACTTCACTCTCACTGCATGTTCTTCCCACCCAGGTATTTTTTTTTAACCTGTAACCATGCCAGGAGGAAAGTGGTGACTCCAATTCCCATCATCTTAACAGGGCCATCAGCCAAGGAGCTGCTGAGGGATAAACTCCCCACAATAAATTGAGGTCACTAGAGGGGGATGTTAACCTGGGACTAAGAATGAGGAACTCTCATTAAATCTGGTTCAGTTAGAATAGGATTTGCTCTTAATGCCCTTTGCCAAAAGCCTAATTCCTCACTATTGTTGAACAAAATACTGTGTTTGATTCACTTGGCCTTCACCATCTTCACTGGAAGCAGTTTCAAAGATTAATTTTGAATCTATATAATTTCTGATGGATAATTTTTGCTGGATATTTTGTGCTGAAGGCCACATGCAAAGTGACACCACAAGCTTTCCAGCACATCTCTAAATTTTGTCCTCCTAACTTGGAAAAGTCAAACCAGGTTCTGTCTTAGCTTAGAGTCATACCTGAAATTACATATTCCTCACGAAGTTACATTTTCTTCCCCACCAGTATTAAAATCTTGGTACTAGTAAGTATTTTCAGACACATGTGCACACTGAAGTAGCCAAGGAGGAGTTAGTGGTTCACTGCTGCTGGTAATTTCTGCTGGACCTGCATTCAGTGTGCAGCAGGACACAACCTTGTTTACTCAGTGTGACAAAGAACAGAATGGCCCCGAGCTGTGTATTTCCTTCACACAGTCTTAGAGAATGTTTGGATACAGTAGATTTAATGTTATTTAAAATCCCAATATTGATGATTTTTTGCATCTGCTGTTGATTTTGGCAGAGTTGTAAACAAATTCCTTCTCTGAATTGCTTATGGGCAAATGCTGCACGCTTTAATGAGAGTTCTTAATCTAACTTGTCACTCTGTTTACATCAAACAGTTTCTTCCTGGCCCCTTATCTAATTTTCTTCATCTCTGATGTTCTGTTCCTTCTCATTCTCTTTACAATTCCTTTATCTGCTCTTCAAGGATGTGCAACTCAGAAGTGTTTGACAATATTGCTCAGTGATCTCTCCACAGATGAATACTGCCTTTGGTGCACATTCAGTGATGCTCCTACAATAGAAGCCTTATCAGAGGGGTGAATTTGGCCCTTTGGCTTTTCAGTAGAGCAAATTAACACATTAAAAGGTAGCAGATAAAAAAGCTTGCCTAAATATAATCAGAATTTTTCTCAGTAAACATTCAGTTTCCAAACCATTGGTTGCAAATCAATGAGCAGTCTATAAGCCTGGAGGCAGGCTGTTAGGTTCCCTTTGTAGTGCTGCCTTATTTTTCTTTTCTTTTTTTTTTTTTCCTTTCAAAAGGTTGGAAGTGATTTTTGTGAGCTGAATTGTGTTGGTGGCCTAAGATAGTTTATTTTTCAGAAGCTAGGCATCACTCTGTTCCTTTTGTAGGATAATATATGGCACATAAAACAGCAATGTCACAGGCTCTTGTTATAAATTCTGCTGTTAAGAAATCAGTGAGAATGGTTTTGTAATAATTAGTGGGCAAATCTCTTGCTATTCAAGTTGCCTTACAATAGTGCTGGAGTTCCCAGCTGGCTGTCCTCATGAGGTCCTAGCACTGAAGGAGCTGGAGTGAAAAGGGCTCTGTAATAAAATCTGGTGGCTGCACAATTGAAAAATATCATTGTGGAGTCAAATGACACCAGAGAGTTTTATCGCTCATGGGCAACCAATGCCATCAATTCAAACTCTGAGGTTTTGCTCCCTTGTGGTGAACAAAGGAGGGGCTTTAAACAAGCAGAGACTCTAGTGAGCTCTCTAAAAATATTGGGCATTAGACTTACTTTTCTGCTGTTAAAATCTTACCCCGGCCTGGGTGAGGCCCATTAAAAAAATCAGAAAATCAATCCAGTCCTTACTATGGAAAATCATTCTCAGTTCTTGTATCGTAGCTTTTTACAAATTTTATTATTAATTAATTTGTAATTTCACATTAGGATAAAACAAGGATGGGGAAAGAAGAGTTTTTGCCCTGAAGGGGTGATGAGTCTAGACCAATATCAGATTGTTTATTGTAGTAGGACAAGACAGGGGGTTGCCTAGTGTTCTGGGCAGAGAGGTTTCTCCTAATGTACTGCAGGTGTCAGAGGGAAGATTTTGGAGTTGATCCTGTGGCATTCTAACTATTTGCCCCATACTATCCCATTGCTCTCCTAACACATCACTTGTGAGATTTTTTCCTGCTTTTACAGAAGCCTGTGCTCACCACTCAGATATCTTTGCTTGGCAATTAAGGACAGCACAGCAGTCACCTTTATTAGAATTATGGGCTGATGACTCAGATTTCTCAAAAGGCCTCTTCTTGATTACTAGAATAAAGTAGTTTTATACATATAAATCTTGCAATAGAGTTAATCTAACTGTAGGTGCAGGCTTCTCTTGTATGTTTTACTTAATGAAATCAGGTTCCTGTTGTTCCTCATGTACAAAAAGTACCTTCCAGGGTTCTGCTCAGTAAGTGTTTGAAATTAATTATGTAGATAATCTTCAGTTCTTTTTGTTGCTCGCCAAGGAACTAAGAAAAGAATTTGCACAACTATCTCAATGCTTTGGTGTTTTGCTATGAACTATAGCTCAGTAGCTGATACTCACAAATGCCTGTATATTGGATGAAAATGCATTAAAACTTATTTTGTATGTTGTATTTTATTTAACTGCCTATACATTCTCGATTCCCCTTTTTCAGTAAGGATATGTTTATCTACACCTTCACTGAGAAGACTTGAATTAAGTGGCTTTCCTGAAACTCTTTGATGGAACCAGTACTCTGGTTTGCTGAATGGCTCTAGGAAGAGGACACAGAAAAATTATGCATACAATTTGGAGAAAAAACCTTCCCTATTCACATCATAATTGGATTATACAATAACACTGGAAGCTTATCATGGTTTTATTTAAGTCTGCAATGGCAGTTTGAAAATTACTCTGACAAAAGCTTGTTAAGCACATAAACTGTAACAAACTCCTGCTTGAGAGTCAGAACCTCACAAGTACCTTGAATCCTCATGATCTGTTCTGTGCTTGGGTACAGGCAAAAAGAGTCCTGGAGAGTCAAAATCTGTGTTAAAATCCACGCAGTTTTCTAGGCTGATTGAACACAGGCCTGGGGCTCAGGGCAGCTGGGCTTTAATCCCAGTCTGGAACCTCTTTGTGCCTCTGGTCCAAGGAGCTGAATGGAACTCCTGGGTTTGGCCTGGCTGTTCTTGTCTCTGTGCTGCTGAGAGGATTTCCAGGAGTGCTCTGAGGCTGGGGGATGGATGACAGGTGGTGTTGCTGTGCTCAGGACCCAATTTAATGCTCCCTGAACCAACCAAAATAGGAAGTTTTCTGCTGCCTGTGTAGAAACCACGTAACCAACCAATCTCTTAGGATCAAACCTTGATGCTGTTGAATTTTATGGAAATGTTGTCAATGATTTAAGTGAGGCTTCAATTTTTTTACCTTGTGTTATTTTTGGTTAGTAAAAGTGCAGAAAAAACAGTCAGGACAAACCATCTGATACACTATTCCTTCTGACAGTGTGTATTGTTGGTTGTGTTTTACTTCCCAGCATCTGTTGTTTTAAAACTATTATTCCTGAACACATTGCAGAGGTTCAGTTAATGCAATCACCTATTTATGCTTTTATGTAGCAAACTGAGACACTTGGCAATTGTGCTGCAAATTGCCTTATTGTATTTGTGTTTGGTTTTTTTGCCTTTCCCTTGGATGTGACTCAGTTGTTCAGAACTGTTGTTACTGCCCACTTTGACTCTGTCATGCACTTCTGATTTAAAAACAATGAGCTTCATGATTTCTGATTACCTTTATACTCAGCTGGGATGTTTACAGTGTTTCTCACATTTCACCCTGTATCTGTGGCTTCTGACTGAGGCTGTCCCAGTTGGCACAGTGCCATTAGAAGTGTCAGTAATTTATGAAGAGTAATTCTCAAAGTAACAGGATGTAATTTCTATAAACACTTTTATAAATTTTAACATTAAAATCTAGCTAAGTTTAATGCTTGCAGTTTGGATGAAATTGCAAATTTCATTGTTAAAATTTTTCTTTTCCTTGAGCTTGGTCTGAAGCTTGAGCATGCATTTAGGAGATTTAGTAAGCTCTAGTAAGCTTCTGATCCTGCAGCTCCATGCAGATTGCCAGACTGTGACTGCAGCAATCGATCAGTGTGATGAGGACACACTAAGTGAGGAGAATTCCCAAGTCCTGGCAAGAGTGCACTTCCTAATTCTCTTAGGCACTCTTGAACATCACCTAGGAAATTGTGTACCTTTCCTATGTTGACTTACCAAATAACAGCAGCAATATTTTCACTCCCTTTGAATTCTAAATTATTTTTTTTAAGGTCTATTATCTAGGTAAGTGTAACCTTAACATTTAGTCTTGGATGTGCTGGAAAATTACTTCATGAGATCCCTTATTTTGCCAGTGCAGAAAATCTCACCAGTACACAAAACCAGAGTGTGGGCTTTGGACACTGCTCATGGAGATCAGCAAGGTTGGAAAAGACCTCCAAGATCATCAAGTCCACCCTTTGATGTTCAGTGTTCAGACAAGTCTATGAGCCCTGGCACCTTGTAGCAGGAGGTCTTCATTCCAGTCTGGACCAGCAGATAACCCACTTATTACCATCCTGTTCTCTTCCCTAGGGAGAATCTCCAGGTCTTCTACAAGTAGAACTTTGTGGATCCTAATGTGTCTTTAAACATTACAGCATTTTTTAGCTATTTTAAAAACATTTTCAAAGATGGTTTAAGCTAAAATAAAACAGTCTTTCAAATAGTTAGAGGTGTACCAAGTTGGCTTAGTTGAGAGGCAGCTGCTTTTTCCAGCAATTTCCTCAGCTGTTGAATAAGCAGAGCTTGAAAGTCCTGCTGGGAAAAACCATGGCTATTATATTTTATATATATATTTCTATCGGCATATTATATAATAATATGCTTTCCTTGGGTTTTGCCTAATGATGCTGCTGGTTTGTGCACCACGACATTTCTTTCTCAAGGGCAGTATTTCCAGTATTTCTATTTGAACACAAATAGAGCTGTGTTTTCTAGTAAAGGCTCTGCCTAATTTCCTGCTGCCTTACATGTGATTTGGTATTTGTTACTAAAAATATCTGCTTTTCATCCAAGAAAAAACCAGGATTTCTAGATGAAATCACTGACACTTTGTGCTGTATGCCTGGATTGGCAGAAGGCTTTTTTTGCCAGCCAGGGATGTTATTATTCCTTATTGTCCCAGCTGTTGCCATGGGTGAGCACTAGGAGAGAGTCTTAATTTTGAACTTCATCCTGAAGAACTGTTTTACTTCAGAATACTGGAAAACCAAACCGTGGAACTACAGAGTTCTCATCAGACAATTAAGTTGCACTGAAATCGAGTTTCATGCAAATTAATTTATGAGAATGACCCCAAACAAATTTGGGAACACTGAGCAAATGTTACAAACTTAAAAGTTGCTGAGCAAAATAATTAAAGCAAGCCCACTGAGTTTTTCTAAGTAAAAAAACCCCAAACAATGAGGCTCTATTGCTTTATTTCATTCCTAATTGTATTTAGTAGGGATTCAGTGTTTTATAATGTAGACCGAAAAGAAATTCTGCGTGCTGTTAATTCTAACTTCTGATTTAAAGTAGGGCTGCAGCAGTGATGTGTGTTTTTACAAGATTTCTAACAGTGTCATCTCAAAAAGCTGATTGTGGAATACAGCTCTAACTGAGGAATTCTCAAGAGTTACTGGGCCCAGTGTTACTATGACAAGGTCTTTATTGGTTTTCTTTTCTTTCCAGAAAAAACCCAAACCCCTGTTTTCAAAAGCACCATTTATTCTGTCTTTTGGACTACATTGCACAAGTCCACGAGGTTGAATTCCTATTTGGTATCACTTCAAATACTTTCTTGCAGGTGGTAGATGCTTTTCAGCTTCTGGGTGATCCGTGTTACTGGAATTCCCCGTTTTGCTTTAAGTTCCCTGGTTATTTTTTTTTTTCCACCCCATCTATAACCTTCTCGTCTTTCAAACATGTGCAGGTTTTTCCATATGGGGACACTCCAGAACACTAAGTCAGTGGAAGTTCTATAAAGTCAATATCTGTGAATTAAAGTGTGTTAAATCCCTGTGTATATGTTCTCATTTTGAAGTAGGGTGGCCTTCAATTCTGTTTGCATAATCTTCCACCTGGGTATTCATCAAGTTGGGCAGTTCAAGGTCGTTGGGGAATTTTCGAGTGCTGAACAGGTTTCTAACCAAGCCCTGGTGAACTTGTAAAGGGATTCACTCCTCTGCACTCTCAGGGTGGCACTTAGGACTTACTCTACCACATTTTCTGGCTTCTTGAACTGTACCTCAAAGCCCAGCACCTGCACAGTGGAGGCCATATTTCCCAAGTCCTGTTTTCCTACTGCAGTAGTTTGCAGCACTCTCTGATTTATTGCCACCTGTATGATGAATTTAAGCTTCCTGACAACAGTGTGCTTTCTGCTTGGGATTTTGTGGCTGCCAGGATGCTTTGCTAGGGTAGCAGAGCCCGACTCTAGGAGTGTGATGTAAACGATGCCCGTAGAAATAGGTTTATTTTACAGTGCCCGTCAGAGGGTATGCTTGCTTCCCAGAAAATAATCTTCCTTTCTCTTTTTCTTCTTCATTTCTACCTGCCTGGATCTGGAGGATGAGAGCCCCTCTTAGCATTCATGCGAGCCCTGTCAGGAAAGCCCAGGGAGCAGCGCAGCTCTCGCATGCTCGCTGTCACCCTGCTCTGTCGCTGTCGTGTCTGTCCCCGTGTGCTGTCCCTGCCCTGTGTGTCTGTCACCAGTCAGAGGACACGGCTGCAGAGACGTGCATGGAAGCTCAGCAGAGACAATGCTGAACCGAAGCCATTAAATGACAGCTCTCCCAATGCTGAAGAAAGAGCTCCTCCTGAAGGCAAAAGCTGGGACCTGTGGCTCTGTAAGTGACGTGAGCCCTCCTTGTGTTCGCGTTGCGTTCCAGAAGAGAGCCCCTTTCTGTCATGCTTGCACTGTTTTGAGCCCTAAGCCCAGAAAAAGGCAGCACAGGATCCAAGGAGTGCAGCTGAGAGAAGCAAAGCAAAGTGCAAGCCAGCTCCGTTTGCAGGTGTGCAGGAATTCCAGCCTGCAGGTGGGGCAGTGGGATGTGCTGGGGATGGCAGAGGGGCATTCCCTGCAGAGTGGGCACGCTGCTGGGCACTGCTCACAGGGAGTCCTGGAGTCCAGCGTCAGACTGATGGCCACTGCTTAGGTTGGGTTATATTGGTAAGAACTCTGCCATACCATTTGTTTCTCATCTAAACTGCTCGATTTCTGTACAGATTTCTTCATGGTGTCATTTTCACCCTTTTATTTCTGTGTCAGGCATAACCCCAAGCCTGCTGGTGTAACCAATGTTTCTAACTTCTGTTGTGTCTCCATAATGCCACACTTGTGTGTCCCTGCCAGAGTCCTCGTGTCTTCTTGTCTTTGTTTAAATGTGGGCTTAACTGGATCACAAAAATTGGGCATTACTGGCATGAACGCTTCAGGAAATTGGATTTGGAAGGGAGGCCAAAGTTTGCTCTTACACACATCTCATGAAGACTTGTTGACACTCAAAAGGGGAGATCTAGAATATCTGTTGGTGAAAAATGTTCACCTTTTCTATTAAATGTGCTGCCAAATTCAGTGATGTTGTTACTGAAACTCCACAGAGCCTTTAGAAAAACAAAACCTTGCCCATGATTTAAGTGATAAAACAGAGGAGAACTGAACCTGCATGAGAACTAGCAAATCACACAGAAACAAGGAAGAAGGTCTGCAAGAAACAAACCTCTTACAGTGACTTATTGAAAAACCATGTATGAAAAAGACAAATATTGGAGCTTTAATAATTTTTACTATCTTAAAAGTGTAAACATATTTTCTGGTGATTGAAACTAAGTTTATTTCAAATTAAAGTCCTGTGCTCAGTGACAGGAAAATCAGATCCTCTGATAGTTGTATGCAAAGTATAAAGAGGACATACATATATATGCCCAGCAATTGTCAGTATGAAGTGTGGGATGGATTTAGTCAATGATTTTCCCAACATTTTCCAGGTTTAGATGTGCAAACATTTGTGCACACACACATATAAATATGGATACAGTCTTAAGAAAACTCCTTTGGTGATCCCTTCTTTCCCCTCTGTTCACAGTGACAGTATAAACCATGATATTAATTTGCCTTGGGGTTGATCATTGCAAATATCTCTAAAAGAGTCAGTTATTTGAAACCTCTTTTAAAATCATTTTGAGCAAATTATTTTTTTCTTTTCCTGTTGAAAAGATTACAGAAAGTTGTTCTTCCTCCTGCTTTCCATGTAAGTATCTATCACAGAGAACCATCTGCTTTTCCTTTGAGCTGACTTTTCAGTGGGATTGATCCACGCAGTGAGCCAATCTCTACCCCAAGATCACAAGACCAGGGCTTTCATTTCTCCCTTTTGAACAATTTCTTATACTCAAGAGCAAGGAAACGGAACCAAAAATGTCTCTGGAGGATGTTTTGTGATTTGTTGCACCTCTTGATGTATCTCAGAAAGTACATACTCTAGAGTGGTTAATTTCTGAGAATTCCTAACAGCCTCTGAGCTGATTTTGTACTTTCCAACACTGTCAACATCCAACTAGTGACAGTCTGAAAGATCCAGTGTTTGGGAGCAGCTGTAGAAATACCCATTTTAGAATATGTTGAGACTGTATCTGCCTGTAAAGAAAAATAACCTTTGTTTCTGACTTGTTTACTTAAACTTCAAGAAGTAGAAAATGTGCTACATGAATGTTTCTGTCCCTAGAAAATGAAAAAGCAGATTAATTAATTTTTTTATTTTTATTTTTTTTAATTCCCACAGTAAACATTTTCTGACTCATCTCTTTGCCTATCCTAAATAAACCGATGTTATACAATAGAATTTGAATATGTTATGGTCTATATTTTCTTTACATTATATAGGGTTTTAAAGAATGGAATATATAAACTTTGACAAAAAAATTACCTAATAATGAGAACTAACATTTAACCAGACATGTTTTTTCACCATAGCTGTAACATGTCAGGCTTGTTTGCACACAAGACTGTCTTGGCTTGTTTTGAGTAGTCAGGCATCTCCATTTTTGTTGAGACCTTAGAAGAGTTTTAGATAAACCTGCAAGAATGTGCTTTTGCAAATTAATTTTTTTAAGAAACTCTTTGGTATTCTGGAGTAAATGTATTTATTTACCAGTATGTGCAATGACTGATTTTTGTATTCTCACATAATTTACCTGGCGTGTGTCATAGAGGCTCCAGTTGTGAATACAGAACACTGTGCAGAAATATTAAACTTAATTGGTTTGAAACAACAGTGTCTTTCCCTACCCAAGGTTGGAAACACCTCAATAAATTGCTTCCACTGAATATGGAGTCCCAGGGCCAGGTGGGAGCAGTTCTGTGGGGCCAGCACCCCACCTTGACTGGCACCCAGTGTCTGGCTTGGAGCTGGGGCAGACCAGGGGAACCTGATTTCACTAAAGCAGAGTGTCCCAGAGGCTCATGGTGGGTGTAGATGCAGTGGGATGCCTGCCCTGTGCTCCTGGGTGTCCCAGTTCTGGTGACACTGAGGGAGCACTCTGAGTCTGTGACAATCCAGGGAAAGCGTGTCAGCCTCACACTGGGCTGTGCCTGTATCCACAGCAGGGCTCCAGCACATCTACCCTTTCCTTGGAAATACTGGGGAATGCTGTAAGGTCTTGGCTGAACACTGGGCTGAGGCTGACACTACACCAGATTGGTAAAAGCCCCAGCCAACCTGACCTTGAATATTGACAAGGATGTGGCATCCACACTTCCACTGGACCACCTGCTCCACCAGTGCCCCACCCTCGTGACTAGAGGCAGCTCCCTCAGCCTGCCCTTGTGTGCCAAGGGCACAGCTCCTCACCATCCCCTGGGCCTGTGCCACACACATCAGGACCTTTCCAGGGCTGTGGAGACCCAGAGGGGACAGAGGAATCCATAGGAACTCACCAAATCCCAAAAAAGAGAGGACGAAAGAATTTTTGCTGTTATTTTTTGGTTTATTGGTTTGCTTTTAAAAAATTTATTTCCCAGCATTGAAAAGAACATCCTAGAACAGCTGGAAGGGACCTCCATGTGAAGGCCAGCACTTCTTCCTGGCCAAACTGCCATCTGCTGCTTCTCCAAAGAAACAGCTGTCTACATCTTGGCTTCTCCTTCTGCTAATATTCTTTATGCAAGGCTGACTTCACTCATCCATCAGGGATTGTTGTTGTCCTCAGACTGAAGCAACCCCACCCCCAGACCCCAGGAACCTCAGTGGCCCTCTTGGGGATGACTCCTGTCACCTCAGAGCAGTAGCCTGGTGAAAGCCAAGTCAATTCATGTTCTTTCCCTGTGGCTCAGAGCAGAGGAGCTCCAGGAAGGGTGGGGCAGGGGATGAGAAGGAAGGGATCATATAATGCATGGCAATCAACAAATGATTGTTGATGCCAGGGGATGGAATGGGTGAGCCAGTAGACAGGCTCCATGTGGAGGCTGGCACTCCCTAATATTCCCTAGCACGTTTGCAAAGAAGACATTCTTAGGGCTCCATGCCTTCATTATGATAACTTTACTCTGTTTAAGAACACTAGTCTCAAATTGTTGATGTTATAGCCTAAAATACCCCAGGATATAAAGTGGCACCAGCAAAGCAGGATGTGGGCATGGAACCAGAAATTTTCTAAAAAACACCTCCTACTTAAGGGGTCAGGGAGCACAGGTGCTGTCAGCAAAGTACCAAATAAGGAGGATGACAGCATTTTCATCCTTGTCTTGTTGCTTATTTTTCAGTCAGGCAGGTGCGGATTTTGAGCCGCCAGAGCTCCTGGAGGCACGGGCTGGATGTCATCCCTCTCATGTTGGTGATGGTTCCCATGGAGCAGGGGCTGCTGCTCCTCCTTCTCCTTCCCCTCTTCCTCCTCCTGCACCGTCGAGTGCCATTTTTCAGGCCCTGGGAAAGCGACTCCTTCCTGGGCCACAGCTGGACGTGTCTCAGTGCTGTCCCACACAGGGGTGGGTGGGCACCCAGCTCCCTGCTCCAGGTGTCCCTGGGCTGCACTCCGTTCCCTCGTGGGCACAGAGCCAAGCTCTGCATGGCCATGACCAGGGAGCTGAGGGTGGTGGCACTCATGGCAGAGGGGTGATTGTGTTCCTCCTCTTCCTCAGCCTCCTCCTGGCTCATGGCTTCCTCTTCGTCCATCACTGGGAGGGGTCCTGCTGCTGTCCTGTACAAAGCTGGGCTGCCATGCCCTCGCTGCTCTGGCTTTTCTTTTCCTTTTCCTTTCTTCCTTCCAGACGTCCACCAAGGGCCCCAGAGCTGGGTGAATGGGGGCAGCTGCAGAGGGCCCTGCTTCTCTAGTGCCAGAGCACTCAGGGCTCTGGTGACATCACAAACAGCCACTGTGACTGGGCCACGAGTGTGGCCCAATACGTGGGGTCATGGTGGGCCTGAAGAGTGCCCAGACATGGGAGAAGCAGGAGGGTGATGGGAGCTGAGGGACCCTTTCCTGGAGCTCACCCCACCTGCCATGCTGCTTGTACAAGAAGGGCTGTGTTTTGGGCAGGGACTGCCTGCCCCCTCCCTTCAGGAGCCCTTGGCTCCAGCACCCTCTTCATCCCATACTTGGGGTTGCCTCTACATGACCCTGGCAACAACATTCCAGGAGCATAAAAAACCTGCAGGTTTCCAGGAAGAAGGAAAAGACTACCTGCTACCTTCAGTCTGAGGGTGCCCCTCATGCTGTCTCCTTCACAGACAAACCTTAACACTACTTTTTTGGGTTTGATCTCTAGGGATATTTTTAGTGCCCTCACACATTGTGGTCCACTTCCTGCAATCATCTGGGAATTTCACCACGCCTAAGGCAAAGTTAAAGCACAAGTCACAGAGCTTCAGTCTTGCTCACACAAGTAACACAATATGGATTAGGCTACTGTTCCAACAACACAGAGTAATGGGAAAGGGGCTGTAGGTATCACAGGAGCTTTGTGTACTGTAGTGACAGCAGTTTCTGAAGCATAGAGAGCAATGACAGAGATGAGAGAGTCACATGTGTGACTATGATTTGCTCTGCTGACCAGTTAACACTGAGCTAAGACAAAGAAGGCATATTTTGTCCTTCAGCATCCCAGTAAAATCATGTAAATATAAGGATTTGATTAACTCTTCTAACTGGTAGCACACAGATGTTTTTGAAAAAGTCAGAAGATACATTTGGTTAACTCTGGGATGACAAAGGGCAAAACCAAGGATGGCTCCTTCAGAATTGAAAAGGAACAAGTCACAAATATCTGCTACAAAATACAAGGCTTCAAAAATCAAGGACAAAGCACTGTTGGCAGCATCATGGTAACCCATGATGAGTGCATGAAAGGGCATTGGCTTCCAGTTCAGGCAGACAATGTGACTGGTGCCACAAGAATGCAATAGGTACAAGGAGATGGACACAGAGAAATCCTCACAGTTTTATGACCTCTATCTTTACCATCCAGATAGCACCCACTGTTGTCCCTATCAATCAAGTGCTTTGGTGTAGCGCTTTCTCAGTGTGCCTGTCTCCTCTAAATCACTGACTTTTTGCTTTTCCAGCGCTGCATTTTCAATTTCTGACTCCACAGACAGGTCCTCTTGGCTTGTCTCTTCTACTTCACTGCAGCTCTCAGAGTGGAACCCAGCATTCTCTGCTATGACAGCAGGATCATCATCACAGCAGCAGCAGCACTCCCCAGTGCTCTGGCTGGGAGGAAGGTCACTCTTCTCCTCCCTGACGAGAGTTACATCATCCTTTTTCTGCATTAAATCCTGAGCACCCATTCCCACAGTGAGATCACTTAGCAGGGTTTCATCATAAGGATACTCCTCATCCTCCATGCCCTCCATTCTTTCTGCCAGCTCTTCTGGAGAGGGCTGGCTCAGGTCAGGGTAATCCACAAGGATTGTGTCCTGTTTGCGCTTGAAGCAATCGGAATTATCGTAGACAGGATAGGTCTCCTCTGGATAACCTTAGGAATAAAGGCATATGCAGCTTGGAATAGTACAAGCATTTAAAAGTAGTCCTGACCTCAATGGTGGATGCAAAGTTGGCCAGGACAGTTTTCTCTACTGCCAGTGTAATTGTCAGCTCTTTAATGTCATGTACAGATCACAGTATTAAACCCATGGCAAGAATGTGCAAAGGCTGTCTTCTTGGGAGATGATGTAAAAAAATTCATCATCATCATCCCTAAAAATTACCTTTAGGGAGCCAGGATATCAACCCTGACTTTCTGGAGTGAAAGCTGTGCTTTGCTGGAAGCTGTGGGGGCTAACAGGTAAAAATGGTATGTCTTAAATGGACCCCTCTTTTTTTTCTGCCTACAGATTGACTGATGCATGGCTTGAACACTTGCTATAAACAGCATTACTGAGAAAGTTGAAAAAACAGATACATCAATGACTTTGTGCATTTCATTTTAGAAATAACATCATAAACTTGACTTTATTAACAGAGCTCAAGGCCACTGTTTATGCTTTATGTTTTGGATAATTTTTGAAAGCTTTTTAAAAAGCAATAAATGAAGTCTGCATTTAAAATTATGATACAGAGCAGCTCTCTAAGATATCTTGAAAACAAATTTATGTATCAGGTAAAAACCAAGGAATGGAAAGGACATTAAAATAAATAGTTTTTAAAAGAACTTCCTGCAGTTAACTTTTACAATATTGGAGCTATCAAAGAGTGACTAATCAAAAGTAAAACCTCTATGTTATCTAAAACATACTGATTCTGATTTCCAAAGGTTTTATGATGGTTGTGAAATGCAGCCCAGCACAGAAAGGGAAAGATATAAACCCAGAGCAGCCAAGCCCCAGCAGCAGATGGAGCATATGTGAATGTTCATATGCCACTTTGGGCAGCAGATAGTGCAGTGTTTGAAGTAAAAGAAATGTTGGATACCTCAAAATCTATTTTCTTCTATTATGGTTGGGGAAAAAAAAAAAAAAAAAAAAAGCCAAGCAACCTCTTGTAAAGTTTTGAACACTGACTTCTGGAAAAGGAAGGATAAAGTTAGCCAAAATTTTGAAAGACTCTGAAACTGTGAGTAATCTTTACCCAATTTTTCTTGTAAGGGTAATGGTAAGAAAGGCTCTCACTTACCTTCCCAGTCTTCCATGTAAGGAGCTTCCTCAGCTTCCTTCTCAGGAGAGATGTCATCTATGAATTTTCCTTCTTTCATAACTCTAGTAATTTCTCGGAGTTGTTGAAGTAACATTTTTTCCTGGTCTGTTGTAACATTTTGAGTCCTGCTGGAAAATATTAGACACCAGAGTTTATTCCACTGTTATTGCAACCTATGAAAAGAGTTTCAATCCAACTGTTTGGTCCATGCAAGCAGCAGAGTCTAGAGAAACCTATTGACGAGTGTGATCCCTCCTCAACATCTGCATGTGCTCTGCACTTCAGCTGGATATAGTTTATTCCTTTATCCAAATATGCCTGCAGTTTAAACAGGTAAAGGAAGGCAGGTAAATCCTGCCCTAACCCTAACCCTAACC